>OY740765.1:13208753-13341699 GCA_963513935.1 Aphrophora alni | reverse complement strand
TATTGTCAAAATTTTCACTTAGAGGTTGAATGTGAGATAAGAATTCAAATTCATCTGGAACTTACAGGAAATATACAGTGTGTCTCATGAAGAGGTACACGCTTTTGATTTTCTAATTTTTTCTCAACCGATTCTTTTTAAACTTTCATAGTTTTTTATAAAGTTAGCAAAAATGTTGTGTGAAAATTTCAACACACTGGTGTTTATAGAAAGGAAAAAAATGGTGGCAACAGAAAAAACAAAACAAAACATTTATGCCTCTTCACTTTTATGCCTTTTACTCTTCCAGGTTCAATTGTTGAACAGCTGTTCAATTCAAATTAAATAACAATTACATGAAAAAAGAAACTTATAACTAGAGCCCGGATGTTTGGCAAAATGCCTTAATTTTGCCTATTTGCCTTTTTAACGTTTTTAAGCTCATTTAGCCTATTTTAATTATAAAAGCCTATCTTTGCCTTTTGCAAGAAAATTTAATATTCTTTGTACAATAAACGTGTCCAGAGTGGAACGGGAATAAGTCGGAAACTTGGTCTTGGTTTATGAAACCAAATTCTTTGACAGACGTATATTTCTTAGGAATTAGGAGTGTTTATACTTTGAACCAGGATGCTTCACATCCGGTGTACATCCGTTAGACGCTAGCCTTTTCCTGTTTTGGAGTTGCTGTTCACAACTATGTAACCGGGAAAAGGAAAAGAGAGAGAGAGAGAGAGAGAGAATGAACTGTTTCTAATTTCTAGGAAAAATGTTCAGGCATGTAAGTTTTGTTTGTTTAGCCTACTCCCACCAATAACTTAACTGTGCGTGTGTGCTGCCTCTCTTATTCAGTACTGTACAGCTAGATGTGATACATGCCAGTATCTCATCAGTCGTTAGCTATTATTGTCGACTATTTTATTTATAGTGCAAGTTGCTTGTTTAATTTTTATGTTGACCACTTATATTTTATAATCTTTGTAAGAAAAGAAATATAATTAGTTCTTGTCGGGTTTTAAAACATAAATTCATTCTAGAATGCCTAAATTCAGTAAACCGTTAAATAGTAAACTCAACAGTTATGTTAACGAATTTGGTGCCAATGTGTTTTCAACAGATGGAAAGGTCTTATTGTGTAAAGTTTGTGAAAAGACAGTTAATCATGAAAAGAAGTATTTTATAAATCAACATGTGTCCACAGCAAAACACGTATCTGCAATTGCTTCCAGAAGTGGTCAGAAGAAAATAGCGCTAATTTCAACAACCATCGCTACAACTAGCAGGCAATCACAGTTTTCATTAGACTTGTGCAAGGCACTACTGGATGCTGGAATCCCTTTCTGGAAGTTAGAAAACCCGTCCTTCAAAAATTTTTTAGAAAAATATACTGGTGAAGTTGTTCCAAGTGAATCTACTTTGCGGAAAAACTACCTGTCTGTAGTGTATGAAAATACAGTTCAACACATTCGTAATGAAGTAGAAGGGAAACAAATCTGGATCTCCATAGATGAAACGACTGATGTGAAAGGTAGATATATAGCCAACGTAATTATTGGAACTTTGGAACATATGCAGGATGCAGTACCTAAAATATTCTTGCTGTCTTCAGATGAATTGGAAAAAGCTAACAGTACGACCATCGCCCAGTTATTTACAAATTCTTTGACTTTTCTCTGGCCTGATGGTATAAAATACAATGATGTCCTTCTCTTCTTATCTGATGCCGCACCATACATGAAAAAAGCTGGTAAAACTCTGGAAATTCTGTTTCCTGGTATGATTCATTTAACATGTTTAGCGCATGGTTTTCACAGAATTTCTGAAGAGATCCGCAGTTTATTCCCTGATGTAGATAAGCTGATATCCAACATGAAGAAAATTTTTCTTAAAGCACCGTCTCGAACCTAGATCTTCAAGACTATTGCTCCTAAGCTCACTTTGCTCCACAACCCATTTTGACGAGATGGGGAACATGGATTTCTGCTGCTCTATATTATTCTGAAAACTTTGATAAGTTAAGTGAGATAGTTGCTGTACTTTCTGAAGATGACGCCGCTTCAATTCGTGTAGTAAAGAACTTACTAAACAGTGAGAGCATTCGAAATAATTTGTCTTTCATACAAGTTCATTATGCTATGTTGCCGAAAATTATAACAAAGCTTGAGAAAAGGGGGGAGACCCTTGTGGCATCCATGCAGATAGTTGAAGATATGGTGCATCAGTTAGAAGCTGTTCCAGGTGAAGTGGGAAGTGCCATTAGTGAGAAATGCAAGCGTGTGATGTCGTCAAACTCCGGATTATTAAAAATAAAACAAATCTGTGACGTAATTAAAGGTGACACCACAGTTGTGATGAACATAAGTCCATCTACAGTAGCCAGCTTTAAATATGCACCGGTTACATCAGTTGATGTAGAACGGTCTTTTTCAATAATGAAAACAGTTCTTTCTGACAGAAGACAAAGCCTAAAAACAGACAATTTAAAGAAATACCTTGTGGTAATGTGTAACCAGAACCAGTAAAATGTAAGTTATCTTAATTATTTGTTTATTAATTGCTAAAATATATTATGCCTTTTTTTGAATTTACAGTGCCTTTTTTGTATTTCCTTCTGCCTTTTTTGCCTGCCTATTTTAAGTGTTATTAATGCCTAAACATCCTGGCTCTACTTATAACCTACTTCTTTTGAGTACAATTTTATTGCCCTTTGTAGATGTAAAATGTTTTTTTACAGCTGAACAAAAAGTAAAGTGTTGTGCGTAGGCCATTGTTTTTAATAATGTTGCAGAATCAATAAGACAATTTAGGGTTGTTGATCCACCAACTACTTACTCAGTAATTAAGTAGAAAGATTTCCTATAGGAAACAGGAAGCATAGTGAAAAAGTACACTCAATTCCCTGAAAAGTAGAGCTTGAAACTGGAGTGTCCAAATCTTCAGATCAGAAAATATTGAAGGCAAACAAAATTAAATTTTAGAAAAGCCATTATAATCTACTTGAAGATGATACGGAGAGAGGAGTGGAGTTCTGTTCTTACATCATTGAGTTTTTATGAGACTGATCCTGATTGGCTTACTCGTATTGTTTTCACAGATGAGTCGATTTTCTACCGCTATGGTATTGTAAATAGATAACACTAATTATTACACCCAAAACCGTCACATTGTTGATCAGAACCTTCTTAAATCAAAAGGAATTACTGTCTGGGCGGCTGTGACTACTAACTGTGTGCTGTCTTATGACACGTCAGACAGCACCATGACTGGAAATAGGTATGAACAAGTTTTAAATCAACAATTACTACCCCATTTTACAGTTTTGTAAGTAGGCCAAGCTATTTTTCAACAAGACGATACTTTGCCCCATTATAGAAACTCAGTTAAACAATTACTAAATACAAATTTTTAAGGGCATTGGTTTGGTTGTGGAAACCACTTTTTAGATTGGCCATTCCAGTCTCCTGATTTAACACAGTGTCTTTTTCTTATGGAGATATTTAAAGAACTAAGTGTACATCCATAGTTTCAACAATGTTAAAGATTTAAAGAGCATTATCTGAAGAGAAACTTCTTAGGATACCACATAATTACTTTATAAGAGCGTACAAGTCATTTGTTAGGCGTTGTTATCAGTGTGTCACAGTGGATAGGTTTCAGTTTGAATAAATTCATTAATTTTTTAATCTTATTTTCATTGGTTTTTAAAACAAATAATTAATTTTTAGTTTTTTTCAAAAGAAAGTTTTGTTTGTATCAAATAAGATTTGTAGCAATAAATGTTTTTTCCAAACGTATCAAAAGCGGTACTTTATTTCAACAGCTGTTTTTTGTGTTTCCACCATTTTGTTTCTATAAACACCAGTGTGTTGAAATTTGCACACAACAATTTTGGTAACTTTATTAAAAAGTATGTATAGTTTCAAAAAAATCGGTTGAGGAATAAGCAAATAATAGAAAATCAAAAGTGTGTACCTCTTCATGGAAACACTGTAAGTTGTTATACGTTTACTGCCTGATTACATCATAATAGATTCTACCCTCATCCTGTGTGGAGAAAACAACCGTGACTATGATCACCTATATTGTTAGAATTTTATGTAGAGGTCCAAGTTGAGATAAGAACTAAAAAAAAAAAAAAAAAAAGAAAGAAATGAATGAAAACACAATTTTCCACAAAACCCACTTTATTCGTGCAATACAAATACAAGAAAACGTTTTAAGGACTAAGTCATCATCCCCAGTTGCTACATGCATAGAAATCCTATTGATACTGGACTGTGTTGGTCAAAGCCAAAGTGATTGTGATTAAAGTTTCCACAATACAGTGTAACTCATTACAGTAGAATTAATGTTCATCTGTAACCTACATAAAATACATCCTATGTATCTTTACTACCTGGTTACAACAAAATACATTCTGTTTCTTGCTGTGAGAAACAACGAGATTATCTGTATTGTCTGGATTTTCATGTAGAAGTCAAAGTTGAGATAATAATTACCTAGATTTGACAAAAGATAATTCAAGTTTTATCCTTTGATATCACTTGAGAACTGATAACTCATTATTAATGGAGTTTTACTAATTTTATTCATCTTCCCAAAAGGCTACAATTTGTATATTAAAGTGTGATGTTAATCCTTTCTGATTGTAAAATATTCATTTGTAGATACTATAACAGGCTGTGTAAATGTGAAAAGTTGAAACATATATAAAATATAATATTTAGAGAAATTATTTCACATTGACGTAATGACCAGGAAATTTATATTTTTTCACAGAGTTTAGGAGTTTTGATTGGTGGCAAAACAGCATTTCAACTGAATGTCCAAGCCCAAAATACTGATGCTATTGGAATTAAAGATGGGACCTATCTCCCAATTGCTTGGTTCGAATTGGTAACTATCACCTTTCAAATTTACTGTTAAGCATTAATACACAATAATAGCTGAATCAGTGGAGTATTGTACTAGAAAATATTTATGACAGGAAAATTCTGGGATCATACAAACTATTTTCCATATGTTTTAGCCATCATTAAGAGTTATATTTAATTAAAATTTTGTATAAATAGTGATATTTTTGTGTTTCCAGTTCATTTTTTGTTTTAATATCTTGGCTTGTAAGTCAGATTAAGACGAAAACATTTAAAAATTATTTATAAAGAATATTTCTCAAACACTTTGTACATTGGAATTATTTCAACAAATTTAATACAAATTTAAAACTAAAACAAATTAAAAATCTCTAATATTGGTTTTTTTTTTTTTTTTACATATATGTACTTTTAATTGTCATAAAAATGTGTATCCAATTTGGTTTTTAAATATTACATGAAAGTGCTAAAATTTAATTTTTGTAAAAATTTTGATTTGCCTTAAAATTATCAGCAAATAAAAATAAAATTTTTGAATGCTCTTTGTAATATTTCAAAATCTATTTGGTAAACATATTTATAACATTAAAAATTTTATTTTGCTTAATTGTCTTTAAAATATATTACAATGGTTTATAATATTTTTTAGGTTAAGAAATTTAATCAAGTAATTCAAACGTACAGTTTTAACCCCTTAACAGCTGTGTAACTAGCCTAGACGAAAACCTTATATTTTTGCCGTTTTTAGACGATTTTTACCTGTTTCTTTTCTTGAGAAAAGACAAGTTACAAAACCTTCTTTGCTGATGGATCTCAAGAAGAAGTGATTAAGGATGGAGAATAATATTTCAAACTACGTGTTTTCTATGTTCTAATGGTATGTGTTATTTGGAAATTTAACTGAATGGTACAAAACTGTCCATAAAATTAAAAACATGCTCAGCTACTTATGAAATTATCCCAAGATGACAAAAATTAATGATTTGGTTAAAACCAGCAGAAGTGCACCAAAACCATGTTTCTCAAGACAAAAATTGTTTGAGTAAGCTGAAACCTATTTCTTTACTAAGAATGTTTTTACACAACAGAAACTTTCCAATCTGTTTCCAAATATCTGCATTGCATTAATGGGTTTCATTTTGCCAGTGCCAGTTGTCGATGCAGAAAGTTTACTTGGCTTGCTGGGATGTGTTAAAAATGTTTTACATTCTACAATAACTCAAGGAGCCAGTCAAGAATAAGCATTTTAGCTGTAGGGAGAAGATTTTCTCGAGAGTTACACTTTCTTGGAATAATTTATTATTTTCTTAACCAAAAAGCAAAGAAAAATATTATTTTGATGATTTTTTACCTATTTATACATACAAATATAAACAAATTAACGACTTTGACACTACAGATAACATTAACTGTCACATGAGAGCAGTTACTCTTAAAGTAAAAAATATACATATATCATGAATCAGCTGTTTTTTTTTCTTTTTTTTTTTTCGTACTTTGACATCATTTTTACTACCTATAAATCTATATTTAAAAAAAATCGTTTAATGTTTTATGAGTGGAAATGGAAAAGAAAGGGGAGAGGGCCATACGATTTTATGCCAGAGGGCCCACCACAGATTTCTTCAGCCCTCAAGATAAAACAATATTTATAGGTGCTTTCCTACTTGGTAATGTATAATTTGTTAATAAAACTATGACAAAGTTGTTAACATTTTTTTACTTTTCACAGGACTTAACATCACCCCCAGCCAATATGATTCGATTGATCTACATTGCAACATATGCATCAAAGTTTACTGAACTGTTCCTTAAGTATGGTTCTATTGTTATATCAACTGTCTGCTTGTTTTACATTATACATAAACATAAAACACAAATGAGAGAAGAAAAAACTATATTTTGAAGATTGCCAATGAATATATTAAAGTATTTTTACTGCGATTATGCATTAAGTTAATTTATCTTATATTGACAATATAGTGTCATAAATTTCAAATCGATTTTACTTTTGAGATTTTAACTGAGATTATGTCATAAGTTGTTAAAGCTATAAGGCGTTTATAAATAATATTTAAAAAATGTTATAATTTATCGCACACTTATTGAAATTTAAGTGTTTTCTATATTTGTAAGCTATTTATTTATAAATATCATAATTGAAATGAGACTTAGAGTGTAAAATATATACGAAATTGTATATATATTTATCTATATATATACAGTATATATAAATCTGTATATTGAATTTGATTATTAAATATATAAACACAAAATTTTAATTTATTTAAAAAACCTTTTTATATATAAATCAGTATCAAGAAACAAATAGTAGCATTAGCAGATACCATAGAATTAATTTTTAATTCATTGATTTTAACGCTAATACGTTTTATACCAGCAAGTATTGAAAATACAATAATATTTCAAGTGAAAAATATACGACCTAATCTAAAATTAATTAATACATACGTAAGAGCTGCAAAACGAGTAAAAATTAATTTCAATGTCGCATATGTGAGGTAATTAATTTGGTAACTCAAAAATTGCAGCAATAAAGTAAAATCAAGTGAGAAGTCTAAGCCCTATGCTGGGAAGCAACTAGGATAGATCAGTTGGTAGACCATTGGCCCGTAAAGCCAGAGGTCCTGGGTTCTATTACCAGTCTAGGTCGTATATTTTTCACTTGAAATATTATTGTACCATAGAATTGATTAAATAAACTGTTAAAAAAATTGCACAAACTTTCTCACTCGCCTATCAATAAAACCAAAAGTTTAACATTTTTCAGTACCCTTTCGAAAATTCGTATATTATAAATGTAGGGTATAATGGGAGTTTTAACATATTTTACATATTTTGCAGTTCTAAAACCAGTATGTTATTATCTCATCTGTTTGTTATTTGACACCCTCCCCTCATTGTACTCTTACTCCAAATTAGAAAACCGGTGCTCTTAAACTCCTCTGGGTGGTTCCACCTCACAGCTTAAAATAATCAAATTGAAAAATGTAAATTTTCATTATTACTGAGTTTTTAGTTTATTTCTTATGGGAGATAAAGTTGGTATGAAAGGTCCCATTTTATCAACTTTTGTAAAATTATTATTTTTTAATTTGAAAAATGTTTTAAAAAAATAACCGGAAAGGGAAAAAATCTCTATTAGGAAAATAAATGGAGTAATCCACAAATCTGTCATTATAAAACAACAACATATTTAAATAGAGTCAATGTTTGCTTCGCTTCTGCTATAACCTTATATTATTTGAATGAAATCAAGATTTAAATGACTGTTAACATTTTGGTGTTTTGCTTATTATTTCTGAACGATAATTTGATTTTACTCGCAATAATTGTGCTTACTGATTTGGGTCATTATCTTTCACATTTCACCAAAATTTAAATGAAATCCTTAGAGCTGATTTTGAGAAATTACATTTTTTATATCAGCTTTCTATATCCATTTTTTTTTTGAATTTATAACTTATGAACCAGAATTTTTGAAGAGAATAGAATATACAATATATATATATATATATATAAAGTACTTTATTTTGTATGTATTCCATATGAAATAAATATAATAAAAATTCAAATAAATTTGACAATTAATTACAGGCAATAAAAATTAAATTAAATTATTACTTTACACCAATGGTTCTTTGACTGTCAGCTGGGTTGGCAAAAAAAAAAAAAAAACATTATTGTTGGAAATTGCACTATGGGTCATATATATTTACACATATAGGCCTATGTGTAAAGTAGATTAACCATCCATCCATCAGTGCACACATACATATATAATCAAGCACTCACGCTGGCACACTAAATATTATATATATGACTACAAAATTAATAGATTTAGCACCAGCTATACAATTAAAATTACTTGCATATATAAATAAATAGATTTACAGTAATCCTGCTAAGAATTTAGGTAAACCTCTCCAACCCAGTTTTTGTTCACTATTATAATTAAGAATTAAATTCATTTATTAATTCCGATCTAAATTTCCATGAAATCTTCATGAATTTACCCAATCTCCACCAAATTATCCCGTTTAATAAAAATTCAAATTTCCCCCTATTTAAACTGCGTTTGAAGAAACACATATTTCTTACATCGGCCTGTATAAGACAGCGAGCAATAAAATGGTAAACTGTCTCGTTTTCATTTAAGTTACATAAGGAACATAACCATATCTTATCTTTACACCACGGTTTATAGTTTAAATCAACAAGTTTGCCCATGCTTTGATGATCACATGTATTGTTTGTATATCATATTTATCAGATAAATCACGTCTACTGCCAAATTGAAGGTCAAAGTCCCGGTACTCTTTATAATACTCACTAGTAATATATATTAGTTTCAAAACATTTCATTACACCTGTGTTACACCATACTCACGATGTTGTACCTTTGTAAAGTTCTTTTATAATATTCAGCATATGAGAAGAAACATCCTTATATGATAGATTAAAATACAGTGCCTTTCTATCAATAGTATCAAAACTAGCGGAAAAATCTACAAAAAACAATTCAGTTTCGCCTTCTTCATTGACAGTTGCAACTGAATCATGGTGGAATAACCCTTTCTAAATCCGGCTTGAAATTCACTAATTATTTGTTGACTATGTCCCCAATTGTTTAATCGATTGTGCAAAAAACCGCAAACACTTCCGCTATATAAACTATAAATGACAGACCTCTGTAATTTTGCACACAATTAACATCCCCTTTTCTTAGCAAAGGAAAAATTATAGATTTTTTTAAACCTTCTGGGACGCATTCTTCCTTATATATTTCATTGAAAATATCCAATAGCTTTGAAATTAAAACCCATGGGCTGTTTAAAAAAATTCATACTGTACTCTATCAAAGCCTGGACCCTTCTCATCTTTCAATTTTACTAAAACCGTTTGCAATTCTTGCTGGTCGAATTGCTTGTCGAGATAGTTGTCGAAAATATACAGTTCAGTATAAGAAATATCCTTTGGTACAATAAGAAGGTTCAAAAGATTTTTAAAATACTCCACCCATTCAACACAGCTAATATTTACAGATAATCTGCTTTTTGTATTTTAAATTTTTTGGATAGCATTCTAAAATTGTTTTGCATCTTTAACTTGCCCCAAACTACTTAAAACATATTTGTAATAAAGTTTAAATTTAGTTTTGCATAACAATTTAAAGTTTTTATTTGCCTCTAAATATGTAACTTTAACCATAGTTCAATTTGTTTTGCGAAACAGCTTTAAGAGTTGCTTGCTGCCTTGAAGCCAGACATTCGAAATCAAACCATTGTTATTTTTTGTTTACCAGGGTGTTATTGTTTATACATCAGTTTAAAGTGAGTTGCTTGTTAGATGCAAAAGCAACACTTTTCTGGTTATCATTCAAAACATCAAAGGTTGAAAGTTCCCTATTTATGTTTTTACAGAACAATACGTTATTAAAATTAATTCATTTTAATCTCAGCAACAATGGTAGTATACTATCCCCACCTCTCTGGCCATCCACAGGTGTACCAACTTCACAACTTACACAAATAGGTAGATGATCTGATCCTGCATGACTTATAACTTCAAAATCATTTATTAATTCTAAACAACTCACTGACACAACTGCAAAGTCAATTACACAGAATTACCCATCCTCCCAATAAAAGTAAATTCTCCTTCAGCATCATTGAGTTCTGCTATTCAGAACCAGTAGTCCAAAATTATGAAATAGAGTTCCAGAAGTTTGCGCCCCCTTGTATTTAATATCCTGTCTTTCCATTTTCTGACCTCTCTAATTGTACTAGTTACATTATATGATTATACATATCAGAATTATTTTGTTCGTTAGATATTCGGCCATTAAAATCCCCAATGATAATTAAAGATTGCTCTGAATTTAAATTTAAAAAATTACATAAATTTTCAAAGCTCTTCTCCCATTTGTTAAAATCTAAATAAATTAGCAAAACTGACAAGGACTCATCATTATTGCAGTTTTTAATTTAAATTAATTTTATGCTACGTTTGCATACAAAGCTAACTTCTTGGTAAAGGATGACTAAATTTACACAACAAATAATACCTCCCATTGCCCTTCCAAAATTAGCATTTCTTTCTGCAAAACTAAATAAATAAATTTTAAAATTAGGAAGTCAAAAACAAACACTTCATGATGTTCAGAAATAAATATTTCTAATAACAAAATTAAATCATACTTATTCAGTAAATGAAAAAAGGAATCTTCACCAACCATGGCTCTTAGTCCACTTACATTATAAGGCAATATTTGAACATTGCTAACCTCCTGAAGCACATATTGCACTGCAGCATGCTAGGCACATTTTACATTCCTGTGTGTAATCTCGGTGTACGACAAGATGTTCCCTTTAGCTTACTTACATTGAACATGATCCAACCAATATCGTCATCAGAAGGGAAATAGGCAATTATTGCCCTGCCCTTTGCTCCTAATGGATGCATTCTATTGACAAACAGATTGCCATTATACTTTAACACTTCCATACAGAATTGTTTCACCAGGCCTTTAAAGTCCCTTTGACCATTCCACTTAAGTCCTACAAAAATTAAATTGTTATGCCTAGATCTACCTTCAAAATCATTTAACTTATCTATAATAATAATAATTCGAATTTGCCCCTAACCACAATCACTGGAACTTAATAAAACGCAATTATCTGATTAATTGTTCTTTATTAATTATATCCACTTAATGCCCTGATGTACATTTCGATAACATGGTTATCATACATATTTAAATTCTAACTTAACTTCATAGTGCAGCTGAACATATACTAGAAACAAATCATGATTTAGATTCGAATAACGTAAAATTAGTAAAAAATGTAATCTCTAACAAGTTATTGAATAGTTATGAAAGCATTTTCATAGCAAAAGACAATGATGATAGGTTATTGAATGCAGATAAAGGACCTATCCCTAACTCTTTTCTCTTTGTTGAAACCAAAATATTAACTTTCACAGTATTCTTAAGGAAATACAGATTTCAAGTAATGTAAAATCAACTATGTATTTTAGTTATAAGCATGGGCGTCATCACCAGTTCATTATTGGGTGGGACATATGCCGGGGGTCTGGGGGTATGGACATTTTTAAAATTAAACTTCTCAAAACATCGTTTTTGAGAAGTTTATTTATGCGTTTGTAACAGAAATGTAATGTTAAAAACCCTAGTAAAGACAAAGCCTGATGTTTACCTTTTAAGGTTTTAAGTAAATCATTCGTTTTTAGCAAAAATATTTTTACATCTCGAATATTGGGGGGGGGGACTCCCCCCATCCCCCCCGGCGATGACGCCCATGGTTATAAGATCAATACAGATATCAAGTAAGTAATTCTAACAAGTTAAGTTAGAATTTAAATATGTATTTTATTAGTTGTAAAATCTATATTAAGTATACCAATGTAACATATGTATTCAATTAGTTGTAATATATGTATGTATTTGTGTATGTGTTTGTATGTGTATGCATGTGTAAGTGTGTATGTTGATATGTGTATGTATGTGTATATGTGTGTGTATATGTATATATGTATATACACATGGATATTAACTTTCTTAGTAATCTAGGGAAAATACAGATGTAATAAATTAAGTAGTCACATTATTTTGTATTGTTAAGTTATAAAGACTTTTGTAAGGAGTAGGCCACTTGTTCTCATTAGCTTTGTTAGAGGTACAGTTATCTTTCACCCCACTCCATAGGTCAAAGACATATAACAATAACTTGACAAAGGGCCAGCCCAAGCTCTTACTGGTCAACTGATCTGTGGAATGGGAGGGATTTTAGCCTGCACTCAAGTTATAGTTTTAGGTTTAATTTTATTTTAGTAATAGATATGTAAGGTTAGATTTAGTTTATAAGCAAGACCCTCCGATGATGATAACCATGTTATCGAAATGTACATCAGGGCATTAAGTGGATATAATTAATAAAGAACAATTAATCAGATAATTGTGTTTTATTAAGTTCCAGTGATTGTGGTTAGGGGCAAATTCGAATTGTTATTGTGAATTTCACCACAGTGCTCAACAAGATTGTATCTTAGCTATAATAACCTGTTCTTGTTCTTTAATACAGTCTATCTTTGCTTTCAAAACTTTGTTCTTTTCCGTCAGATTTCTCATCTAAAAAGACAAAGCCAAGAGGTCTTCTTTAGTAGCCAATGTTGATAGTTTTGTATCTAGCAAGCTACTCAAACCAATCATTAGCTGCCTATGTGTCATGTCTCCAACCTTTGCTTTATCCATCTTGTCACAATGCGTTTCCAACATTCCTAATGAAACAATTGCGTTTTCAGAAAATTCTGAATTGTACACCCTCAAACGTATTAATCCTCTCTGAGTTTTAAGGGGAAAATATTTGTCAATGGTTGACTCAGTCATACGCCCGAAATATTTCACAAAGTCCGCAAAAATACGAAAAATGAAACCAGTACACACATGGTAGATCAATCAATAACCAGCAGAACAAAACATAAACGGCCACTAACAAGTGTCACTCTGGGCTTTCCTTAATAACATAAATATTATTTGTTTTACAATATAAAATGCAGTAATAATAATAGTCGTGAAATATCACTAAACATTGATACTTAATACACGTTTTTGTAGTAGACTATACAGACTTAAACAGGGAGAGCCAAACCCCCTGTCTCGTGTCTGTTTACCAACACTAAATTAAACTTCCAAACCGACCGTGAGATTTATAAACTATATAAAACTCATAAAATATTCTTTTTAATAGCCACCGCCGTTCACCATGCGTAGCCAATACTGCAGCAGTGCTGACAAACTTTTGAAGAGATAACAATTGATAAGTTTTGTTTGGATACTTAAAGGGTACATTTTAACAAAATTTTATCAAAATAATTGTTAGAGCCAAACATCCTGAGATATGGCTAAAATATGCCCACATATAGAATTTGATTAAAAGCACTCAATGTCATGGGCGTACCCAGCGAAGGGCAGCTGCCCCCCCTGGAAGCAAAAAATAAATCTTTATTATACATTTTGTTGCTGGAATTTAATACAATTCTTGAAATAACTATTTTAATAATCAATTGTATATTGAATGACCATGGCTTGCCCCCCCCCCCCTAGTTTTGATCCTGGGTACGCCCATGCTCAATGTATTTGAGCAGTAGAACACTGCACAAATGATAGAAACATAATAATTATGAATCTTCAATATCCAAATGTAAGTAAATTTTGTTTTTATATTTCAATTGAATTTTTTTTTTCTTCAGAAAGAGGACAACTTATTAAATTCTCCAGCTAAGTTTCTTACTGAAACTGAAGGGGTACAAGCTAACTTTAGTCATACAGGATAATTTTGGTTTACTCTTCAAAATTGGGTTTTTCAAGACAAGGACCTCTATCTAAAACGGCAGCCAATAAAAATATTGACAAATTCTGGTACAAAGTAATGTTTTCTCCCAGGATTGAATGTACTAAATTTTGACATTTGTAATACTTTTTTTGGATGAAGCACCAAATTGCATCAATTTTTATTTTTGTATGCATATCTTTTCTTTATGGAAATTATGCAGAGTCTATATCGGTGCTTGGGTTTTGATTATATTTTGATTCTAATGTTGGTAAATGATGTGACAACGGTTCCATTATTTGATTATTTGTTCAAGTCACTAGTAAATGGAGATGGAGATAGGCGAATAAAAAGTGATCAATAGTTTGTATGTGAAATGATCTATAATATTTTTTTCCAATCAGAAGGCTTGTACAAGAGAATGATGCAATTGTATCAAAATTTGTCTTTACCCATTGTTTAAGGAGTTATTGCACTCTTTGTATAGCTTCCTGGGAGGAATTAAATTTGGCAGTTTTGCAGCAAATTATTTAACATTTTTCTACTTTTTTAGTATAAAATAGATGTGTTCAACATTTGTATCTTATACTTGTTACTATATATTTCAATTACATATTCAAGTAGTTGTGTTACTTTCACATCCATATTTAAATATATATTTTTTTAAATTTACTTTGAAAAATGTTCATTTCACACAAAACATTTATGTTAATTTTTGTTAACTAAAATAGAAATTTTTATGTATTTTTCTAACAACAACTACAACAAATTATGAGCTATTAAACATAATTCCTTGAGATATTGCAAAATATGCCCATATAACCAAATTTGATCAAATTAGGCCCACTTACTTGGGCTATAGATCATAGAACAGTCTATAGATAGATGGACATCTTTCCACAAACCACAATTTAACACAGGAGACCTCAAAACAGTATTTACATGAAAAACACAAAATTGATTCTTTTGCCCCATCACAAAACTTTCTCTTTACTACATATATATGAGAAAGTATCAAATTTCATATATTAATAAAATAAAACTATTTATGAGAAGAAAGATAGACTGTGTTATAATATCAGTGTTTTGGCTTGCATTCTTTGCACCTTTTATAAACCTACATTGTCAAATATTATTTACTCATAAAAATAAATACAAATGTTTACATTAAAAGTGAATTTTATTTTTATTTTTCAGTTTCTTTATAATTTCTGGCTTTGAAACTAATGCTTTTTCCAATGCACGTGTCAGTGCTTCTTCCTGTAAAATATAAACATACCGTATGTAAATAATTGAACTTTATATATTTTACATACAATAAATGATGTTTAAAATTAATTATGTTATAAATTTTATATTACGTCTAGAAGCAGTGGTTCAAATATTTTCCGTAAGAGGCAGGACAGCTAGACAAATTTTAGACACACCTCTCTTTAGGCCCACATTATTCCTACTTGGAGAATAACTTACTCATCAATTACCCTACTAAAAGTGTAAGATGAGGTGTCATTCGCCACCCCTCCTCTAAAATAATATAGTATTTTGTTACATACAGTATTGTTTTAAAATTAGAATATTTTTTAACAGATTAAATTTTTTATCGCACCTTAATATTGTCTAATTGGAATTAACATTACAATGTTTATTATTAGGTAACATTATTTTGGATATACATGATCCAAACACATTTCTTTAAACTTTAATTTATTTCAATTTTATTTTATTTTTATTAATTTTGTTTTCTTCTTTTGATTTTTTGACTTTTATATTCTGTGAGATTCTCTCAATTTCAGGATGCCCCATCAGTATGAGCAGGGCAGCGGCCCAACAGCCATAAACATCAAACTTCTGTAATGTTACTGTATGCTGATGACATGATAGTTACCTTATTTAGTCCAGAGAACCTCCTATTGTGGATATATTAATAATACATTCCGAGATTTGGAATTTTAAAGTAAATTCAATAAAGTTTAACACACTGTGAGACGATGTTATTACTAGTACTACCACTCCAGGAATTATTGCTGATCTGGTACTCAGTATGATTTTAATTTAATTTTGGTTATAACGTTAACAGAGTTATATTCATAGTACAAGTGAAATTGATCAAATTATGAAGTCACATTTCATGAGCATAACAAATTCTGTGATGTTAATATAGTAAGGTAAATAATAATAATCTATCAATTAACTATCATTTTGTCTAAAATTTTTGATAAATTAGAAGTTTTAGAAAATTATAAGTTCATGCAAACAAAAACAATAAATATGTTTAACTCCAGAAAAAAAGATTTTTCCATAAAAATTCCCAAGTCTAAAAGTGTTAAAACAAAGAAACTGTATTATGTGTTTCAAAATGGAGAAATCCGAAACAGAAAAGTCAATTAGGAAATAAACTATGTGGCAGTTTGCCGATTGTAGATATATATACCGGGTGTATAAAAAGTCCCGCACCGGTTTAATATTTTTTGTTTAAATGACACTGGAAAGCGGAAAACCTGGACTTACACTATGAACCTAAAGAACTATTCTTGCACACCATGACTGACAGTGTAGGACTGGGGGGGACGCCCCATAAGAAGTATAAAGAAAATCTTAAATGAAAGCGTAGGCTGAGTTGTACATCATTTTAAGGGGCTTTACTGGCAGAATTTAATGCTGCAAACCGCATATCAAAAGGTTGATCCAGTACAAAATGGCAGATGTTCAAAGGTTTTACTAAAAAAAGAGAGATGTTTACTTATCAAATGTTTTCAGAGTAAATGTTCGAATTATTCTCCTCCGGTTATTTGACAGTTGGAAAAACACACAAAAAACTATTTACAGAATTTTGCAGGGCAACTGGAGGAAGCATTGAAGTATTTCTTGTCTCAATTCATCTAACTTTTGTACACTCGGTATATAAACATATACATAGTTATCTTTCATCTTTTTTATAATTTACAACAAAAGTAATAATACAAAATTTATAATAAACAAATAAAAAATAATATTTTAACCTAAACTCACAATATTTTATGAATTTTAACATATTTTCAAAAGTATTTTAACTATGTTATAATTAAAATATTAAGAATAATGTATCAACTTTTAAATAAAAAACAATGTATGGTTATATGTTTACTGTTTAGTAACAAGTTGTAAATTGCAAAATTTAGTGAATTGTATAGTATTGCCAACAAAAATTATGTGGCAACCAAAGTGTGAAAAAGTGTGGTAACTTGGGAAGTAATGAAAGTTGGTCAACCAACAAAAATTACAAGTAATTATAGGTATTTAGGTGTTGACTTAACTCCAACCAACATCACAAGGTAAAGCTGTGCTTAGCAAATGCTAGTCAGTACTATTGTACTACCGAATAGTTATCAGACAATACTATTGTACGAATGAGTAAGTACTAGACAGTATTATTGTCCTACAAAGTAGTAAATGAACAGTACTATTATACATCTGAGTACAATACATGATATTTTATTTTGTTTAGATTATTTACAATATTAAATGTACCTGTAAGAAAGGAGCATATGGCATGTCCTTAAGATTGAATACATGAACTTGTCCTTCCATATCTCCTGCAAGGATATTCTGTAATCAGCAATTGTTCAACATTAACTACAATTTTTAAATTATTAACCAAAGATGTTACATCTCTTTTTGCATATAAAACAGCTTACATACCTTCCCTGTTGAAGAAAACTCAACACATGAAAATCGCCTCCCTGAAGGTGATCTTATTATTGATATTGGGACAATTATCTTACGACCAATATCCCAGATTGCCAACTGATTTCCACTCACACTGGCTAGAATAGTTGAGTATGTGGGTGACCATGCTGCTCCTTCGATTGGAGCCTAAATTTCAATGAAATTATGTTAGCAATCTATTTTTTATATAAAGCTAGTAATATCATAAATATAAGCTCGTTAAATGTGAACAAATTTTAACTGAGTTTCTTATAAGCACTTAAATTTTCTTGTTATGTTTGAATACATCAGATGAAAATTGCAATAAACTATTTTTGGAAACTATTTAATTATTAACCTTGGTCCATTAAAATTGCTCTAGTGCCATAGGATTTTCCGCTAATTTGCAGTATTATTATTTTTTTAAACTGCCATAGATCCTTCTTTATAGTTACATACTTAGTATCATTGATCATTTTCTCCTTAAAAAAAAAATCAGATATAGTTATTTGACATTTTATATTAAAAACTTTTTTATGAAAATAAACATTTTCATTTTTTTTAAATTTTTATGTGAAGTTTATAATAATATGAAAAGAGACATGCACAAATTGTGGTAAAATGAATGTACAATAAAAAAAATATAGTCTTATATTTTAAAAGTACCAAAATTATTTTTGCAATTTATTGAATTTTGTCCCTGTTTTTTCAATCATTTGTATAGATAATTTTACGATTACTTTTAAAATCATGAAAATTACTTGTGAAATAATTAATATATATTGTTATAAAACATTTTACTAAGAATAATGTAGAGAACAAATACACATAAAATTTGAGTATTGCTGAAAGTATTTAAATAAGTAGGCTATTTCTAAATATCGATATACCTTTTCCAAAAATTGTTTACGTTACAGTTGATGATACCAAAAATTTATAAAAGATTTCACATACACATCGGATTAAAATTTCATACTCAACAAATATATACATATATAATCAGTTTTTAATATAAATGATAAAATTTATTAAATGATATGTGTAAGCTGCTATTATTATATGATACCGGGTAACTCATAGACTATGTCCTCTACTATAGTTGCACGGCTAACAAATATCTGGGGTAACATAAGTTGGCAAAAAAAAGATTGATTGTTAACAATCAATTAGAGCAAGAATCAATTGTCTAGAACCAGTTTCAATGAAATTATAATAGGTTCACCGATTGACACATTTTATCTTGATGTTACTACTGAAGCGTATTCATCAATGTAAATTATACTACTAGAAGGAACACTTCTAAGCTTAAATAAAAAACTGATCTTTTTCTAAGTAAATTTTAATATTAAAATCTGTTACCTGTTTGTGCTTGTGATTCTTTCTTCCGTGGAGAGGGGGAATCCTAGCACTCGCAAAATATATTAATTTTTGTTTGCCTCAGATAATTGGGCCAGTGGCTGCGATTTTGTTCCAGAGGTCAACATAGTCGGAAAAGGAAATGGCTCAGCGTGGTCTGACCCTAGAGACCCAACTCTGAGGTTACCAGTACCAAAATCATCATAGCCAGGAGGAGGGAGGAAAGGAATGGCTATACCTTTGGGGAATCAAAACAGAACAAACTATTTTACCGATGCTAGTACGTGTACTCATTCAACAAAGCAAACAAAGTAGATGGGACTACCAGATGGGGGGAAGTCCCCAAGACCTCGCTACCATCGTGCATGTTTATCTAGGGGTAATGTACTTGCGCCAAACATTCAGGTTGATGTAACACTGGCCATACGATTACAATGACAATGAGTGAAGTCTCTCTGTATGTGGATTTGCACTGCACACACACCCTAACACAACGAAGACGAAGTGTATATGAGTTTGCACCTTTCATACACCCTAAAACAACGAAGACTATCGGTATTTGGGTTTGTATCACACATGAAATAACGAAGACTAATCGTATATGAGTTTGCACTATACACACCTCCTAAACAACGAAGTCGGCTTTTGTATGGGAGTTTGCACTACACATACTCTCTAAACCAGCGAAGACTATTTGTATCTAGGTTAGCACCACACATAAACCCTGAAATAAGGAAGACTAATCATATTATGTGAGTTCTCACCACACATACCCTTAAACAACAAAACTAAGCGTGAGTTCATACCACACATACAACCTAAAACAACAAAGACTATTGGTATGTGGGTTTGCACCACACATAAACCTGAAGCTGCAAGTTCCAATAGTGCTACGTCAGTTAAAGTTAGATTCACTGTCTTAAAACTTTTATCATATTCTAATTTAGGTAGATTCTGTAGAGCAAACCCCTTACAATATATAAATAATAATAACCCCCACCCCTTATAATGCAATAAGTTGGGCAGATACTTTAGCATTTTTCTATTTCATGTACTCTACATTTTATATACGTATGTATATACTTATTCTTTATAATAACGAATAAAACATAATGTCATTATACTTGCATTAAATATATATTATGTTGTTCTTTCCACATTCAGTACACAGGATTGAATATAGCTTCAGTCCAGAGTGGGAAGGTGATAAATGGTATCTTAAAGAACAGTAGTTGAGTTCATTACTACTCCACACTAGCCTAGGTCTACTGAAGAACACCATCTGTGTTCCACTTCTCCCACTTTAACTGTATTGTAATATTTAAGTATCTAATATGTCCAGCCAGGCCAGAAGATAATCTGTAGTCTATGGTGATGTAAATTAGACTATATAGAAACCATTTTGCTTGACTATATCTAAACATCTAAAATCTTACTATGAGATTACAGTAGCCAGCAGTTTGTACATTCTGACACATTTGCTGGTTGGAGGTAAACAGTATAGGTACCACTATCATCTGCCCAGTGTCCTACAGCCGAAATAAATAAACAAATTTAATAAAATTTGGTATGGGTTTTCATTTGTTTGATGACTCAAAATTTCAGAGTACCAGCCGTAAGACAAAAATACAAAATTTTGATTTTCTCAAAATTGGTTTCAACGGTTTCAATAAAATGTTGGTAAAATGTAGCCTCTAAATACCCAAATAAAACTTAATGGTTACAAAATTTCCAAAATTGCTGCTTAGTGAGTTATTGGTAAAAATTACAAAATCACCATTAAAGCTGTTATAAAAGATGTAATTTCTCAAAATCGACTGTACCATTTTAGTTTAAATTTTGGTAAAATGTGAAGATTAACGACCCAAACCAGTATTCTATATTGAAAATAATGGAAAATTATAATTAAGGAATAATTATTAGAAAACCAACTTTGACCACTGTTGTTTAAACTTATGTTGTCTTATAATATGTATGCTTATGGTAAATTTATGAAAAAATTGATACAAATTTAGACCTTATTTAATATATAACTATTGTTTAAAATAATCTACAAAATCTAAAATGACATTCATGGTTGATTTTTACATTTTTACTAACAACTACTGAATTGACATTTTTGGAGAGTAATTGTTTTATTGTATCAGTATTTAAATTTATAAATGGTTGTGTGGGAAAATTGTGTATTAAAAATCCTCATAATTTGGTATTGGTACTCAAATATAAGTTCAGGCTTTAATTTATACTATCACAGCATTTTTTTTATATGTATTTTACAAATATATTACTTTGAATATTTTATTATTTCTCAAAGAAACTAAAAATTAACTTACACAATATTACAACTATCATAACCAATACAAATCATACATTCTCTATGAACAGGATATAAATAATATATAATTGCCTTTGTCCAGTATAAACGTAGAAGAGGTTCATTAAGGTTTTCAGCCCATAGACATATCATTCTATCGGATCCGTATGTTAAAAAAATGTTGGAGCTAAAAGGAGAATGGATTATGTTGTAAACTGGACCAGAATGTGCAGGGAAGATGTCCACAAATTGATCTTGATGATTCATTACACACTACAACAATATAAATATTATATTAGAACATAACCTAATAAACAGTAATATATATATATATATAGGCTATATATATATATATATATATATATATATATACAGTAGAACCACATTAATTTGAACTAATTAGGGTTCTAGGTTGTCCGAATTAATGAAAGTCCGGATTATTCAAAATAAGCTATGAAATGAGCCAAAGTACATATTTAAACACTCTGTTCAGTAAAAAGAATATGTACTTTAAATTTAAGAAATACAAATATTATTTAGCATACAAGATATAATGCAATACAGTATTAGGTCCTACAAAATACAGAACAACTAGTGCAGCACAGAATTATAACATGGAAATCAAGACACAACCTTCATTGACCACACATGACACCGTTAATGGTTTAAAAGAAATTGAAACTGGTGATATTTTGTTATCTTCCTTTGACATTAATTTCTTTAATACTCACTCAAACAGAAGCCTCAAATGTTCATAATATACAGATATGTTTTCATCGTTGATATCTTAAACATATTTAATGAGAATGTTTAGATGGTCTTTAATTTCACTAAGTTTTGGCTTAGGGTTAATAATATCACTTGCTTCATCTTGGTCATATTCATCCGTTTCAGAGCTTTCTGTAGCCATCATACTTTCAACGACCTCCTCCTTTGTTAAAATGTGATAACCTGGATCATCTTCATCTCCTTTTACCGCAACTTAATGTCTTCTAGTGTTACTGGATATTCACCACATTGGTGGAGAGTGTTGTGAAAATCCTCTGTTTCCAATCCAGCTGTATCAATTTTTTGTTATTGATTGCAGAATTTAACTGAATTAAAAATTTGTATGATGGTAGAAGGCAAAAAAAAGGCTGTTCGGATTAAGCAAAGTCAAGATTAATGGGGTCCGGATTAATGGGGTTCTACTGTATAAGTATATTTTCTTAGTGTCTTTAATTTATGCCTATTACACTAATGAATATGGGGAAATAGCACCACCATCAACCAGGCTCGAACCTAAGTAACCTGTGATGGTTCACTAGTTTGAACTACAATGAAATAAGTGCATGATCGCCAACTGAGCTATTCTGCTCCTCATGTATATATATTTATGTCTAGTACCAAAACAGAACTTTGTATTTCTTTAGGAACTGGAATATCGAAACAATAATTTTAATTATTTTTCAACAGTATTTTCAACTATTATCGTAATTTCCCTAGTAATTGACACAAATTAAAAAAATATATTATTACTTACCATGTTTTTGTAAAATTATAGGTTCCTAAAACATTTGCGTATAAATCAAAAAATTGTATAAATATATTTTTCCAACTGAAGGCATATCATCAATGTAAAAACATTCTTAGAGGGGTAAGCAATCTTAAGATCAAATATAAACACAATACAAACCTACACAAACAAGTTAAGTTTTTTAAACTTAAAACAAATTTTATATACCTTCACTACACATCCTTGCTGGGTACCTATATAGTAAACCATGCGATCTCGTGGATGTAGTGATATCGATAATGCAGACAAATGTTTTCTTGACACTTCAGTGATTCTTTTTTCCTTTCCTTTATTCATTGCTTTAAACTTAAGGACAGGTGGTGAGTAATTTAATTTCATTAAAACTGAAATAAAAGAAACAATATATCTATCTTCATTATTATGTTATTATTATAATATTAATTCTATGTTAAAAATATTATTAAGAAAAAATTATGGCAAACGTTACAACATATTTAAACCTCCCTCATTTCTTCCCCGAGAATGAACTTAAACTGTCTCTTCAGGGTTCTGATGGGGGTACTGTTCATTCAGTCTGAAATTCTGAAAGAGTTCCAACTTGAGAGTTGTGGGGGGGGGGGGGAGACATTCCTGGAGCACAAATTGTAGTTACCTATTTTTCCAACTTTGAAAGTTACTCTGTGACCATTTTTTTGTAAATACAAATTGTATTCAAAAAATAATTGTAATTCAAAAATTGTACAATTTGTACAATTGTTCAACACATAGATGGCACGTTTATTTAAACTATAAGTGTAACCTTCAACTTCAAAGCTTATCTAAAATACTAGGGTCAGAGAAAAAATTATGCGTTTCATACTCTTAAAGTAAACTCACCAGCCATTTTTGAACTTTGAAACTGATAGTGATGAAAAGTCATCTTGTAAGTGAAGCATCTGTTCTGAAATCAAATCTTGAGACTCTTGAAATAACATTTTTATCTGTATTTTGGAGTAATGTTTTGGAAAGATTAAAAAAAAAATCAATGCCATACTTCGGTACAAAACAATTATTTGAACAAAGTAAGAGAGTATTTCCGTTCTTTGACTGACTTTCTTACAGAACTGAGTAATGATTTTGATTGTTCCGAAACTTTAGCAAAAGTAGTCAGGTCTAAACTAGTACAAATCTGAGAGTCAGAGGAATATGAGGAGGATTTTAGCCCCTGATGAGTGCAAAAACAATGATGCTGTTTTCTAAGAGTCTGACGATTTCAGGAATAACATTTTATATGTTATTACAAACTCTCTCAGTGCTGAGATTAAGAGAAGTTTGGAAAAGTACAAAATATCTACCTTTGGATTTTTGGAAGAGATAGAGTGATTGTCATCTTCGAAGATTTCTGCGAAACCTACAGAACTATGGAAAACCTACCCCAATGAACTCGAACAATCAGTCATTGATGCATGTTTGAACCTTAAAGCATTCGTGGAACAAAAAACTTATAGTGAAAAAGAAGAGACAGCTATTAACCTAATTGAATTAAATGAGTTTATGAGAAAAGAAGACATAATGGATGTGTATTTCAAAGGATGGGTCTAAGTACACTGGCTACAAACTACATTGGGGAGGGGTCATTCTCTACACTCTGCTGGATAAATAATTGTTTAACGTTACTAATAAATTACATATATTATAAAATAAAAAAATAATAAATTTCATTCAAAAATTATGTTAAACATCTCAAACAACATAAAATTAATAAACCAAAAAAAGCTTATTAATAAATTTACTTATTTATATCATTTATTGTTTTAATTTGTTCTTTACTTAGGACTTTCTTCTCTGTACCGTTATTACATTAAAGAAAAAAACTAATCTTAGTAACTTCTTTCAACCATGGGAAGAAAAGAGATTGTCAGCCGTTACACTACTTATCATAGAAGCAAAAATCACGTCGAAGGTTAATTTTGAAAATTTTATGGAACATTTCGCTATAAAAAAAGTAAGAAAAAACCATTGTTATAAGATATAAAATATCATTCAAAAACCAAACAGTATTTCAAGTCAAGTGAATGATTGTATTTATAAGTAAAGTTATTTGTACTTCTATACTAATCTTTATATCATAACATTTTATAAGGGACATAGCAGTACTTATTAAAAGAACAAAGTTTGTTTTAAGTTATATATGTAAATTTCACTTGGCTAGACTACCAACATTTTCTTCTTTAAGCCATAAGTAAACATTGGTAGAGTTAAAATGATGGGCATAGGTTGAGTAAGCCACATTTTTTACAAAGTTATCTCTTTTAATTAATTAAGATTAAGAAAAGGAGGTGGGAAAGAAAGTGCCACAAGACTCACTGCCTAGTGGGCTTCAACAAGTAAATTCATGACTGATTATATCACCTGTGTTTATACAACAACATCCAGATTTGTATTCAACATTGGTCAAGTTTCAAAAAGACCAGTCAGATACTGAAACTGTTGTTTTATAAAAAAAGAAATACATTGACTAATTATGAAGTTTGTAATAATATAAAAACTGACAGGGGTAAAACTACTTTATACATTAAAAGCCACACGTTGGTGCGACCAATTGTAATAATATAAAAACTGAAGGTTTTTACAAAAGTTATTACTTATGTTATTTTTATTAAAGTTTTATTAAAAGTTTGCTCAGCTAAAGGGCGCCAGGTAGCGTTAGCTTACCAATTTTGAAAAGTTAAAAGTTTAATTGAATTTATGAATTTAAATATTTTTATCTCAGGGTGTGGCTTCTTTTTCAGTGTACTTACAGTGATTCCTGGTTTAAAATGAGTAACACTTGAACTGAAATTTTAACATGAATTTATTAAATAAGAACATTTATACATTGACATTTATTACAAAAAATATATCATGAAAATCAACTATAGCTAACATCCTATCTGAATTATTTTAATTGCCTTTGAAGAAGGTCTAATGTCTTTTTAAAGTATTGAATTTATCTTTAAATTGCAATTATCAAATTTATTTATGAAATTAAAAAAGATTAAAATCGTCTATTTCTTTATTTATTGAAAATGCATTATAGAAAACAATTAAATATGTCAGTAAACCTTCTTTGTATTCTGACTTGAAAGTTAAACTATTTAAAAAATATTAAATTTATAATACTAATACAACAAAGAACATAATAAATTTTATATAACATACAATTTAGATATAGCGTGTTAAATAACACTTTTTACCAGACTTTTAGAGAGTTATTGTCCAAAATGTGATCCAGGCGTTGTGTCGTGTCTTGTGCGCGTGGTAATTCGGCCGTCGACATTATTTTAATCGCACTTCCGAATTTGTGACTATTTTGGATTAAAGTTTGTATTGCGATTTTTATCACCACTGTTCATCATTTTAATTTTACTAAACACAACTCGCGTAATTGTCTCTCGCATGTGAATACGATTGTCTATTGTCTTTGTTTCACAACACGTGATTCATACCGAAACTTCTAATTCCTTTATCTATTTCGAACTAATACTGTTTTTAATACTTGATGATATTGTTCCAAATACTTATTAAAAGCATCTGACCATTATAACTCCTTTACAAAAACTGATTTTTTATATACTTTACATTTTTAACAAAAACACCTCCACACAAATTATTATAGGTCTGACCACATCAGGTCCCAAACTCAGACTTACAAAACGCAACCATACTCCACTAAGCTCTGATCTAGACTGGGAAACGCATGGTGAATTTCCAATATCCGGTATTGGCTGTTCCAATTCTCACCGCGTAAGCGATATATTTCTCGTCTACTTTTCAACTAGTCTTTACTCAAATACTACGCAATTCATAAGTTGTCCAATCTCCTAATTTTACAACACACACAATTTATTAAATTTCTTATAACTAAATTTCCTTAAAATCTATACATTATTATTTATTTGTGTTTGGAAATCTATTCTATTATGAACTTACTTTATTTTAACATTGAGAGTCATTAGTCATGTTTTTGACTCACGTTTCATTACCCGCTATTCAATACGATTTCTATTATAATAAATATTTACTCAAATTAACCTTTTTTGGTGTTACAAGTTTGCTAAGAATGGAAACCATGTTTTGGATTACCTACATGCTTTATTAAATACCATATAAATTGTAAATTAATATTTTTTAATTTTCTTATTATATATTTTTTAAATAGTATAAGGAAATATAAGATTAGGAATTTTTATTTTAGGAAAATATATATTCTGAAGATATAACTTTAGAAATAACATATGAGAATCCTGTAACAGACATCTTTCAGTTTTATATATAGAGAGAGACAAACATTTTAAATTAGTAATTTTTGTAAAGATTTTAAATGGGAATTCCCACGTTTTATATTGGCTTAAACACAAAATCAATAGAAAATTATGCTATCTTTATACATACTAGTTAAAATGTTATAAAGGAGATCCGGGACTTTATGATTACAATTTATAATCATTTTTTATTTGAATCATATTTATGAGCAATTCATTGAAACTAGCCTATCTCAGAACAACTGCCAAACTGGAAGAGTGTAAGCCAATTTATTGACTTGTTTGGTTTTTACATTTAACCAGTGTAAAAATATTTGACACTATTAATTAAAAAAAAGAAAGTTCCTTGTGACCTAAACACATTCCCAATAAGGGTACTTTTCTACCTTTCCTACTTCATTGATTGAGAGTCCTATTTTAATTCGACCGTTTTACATTTCATTTATATGTGCGTGTCAGCCAAACATGTATGTATACAAATAGTTAGTAATTTAAAAAAAGATTTTTGCAACTAAGCCAAATGATGCATATACAAGTTTTTTTTTATTTCAAAATTGTTTTCATTAAAAATATTTATTAAAAAAATAATAAAAACTTCATCATTCACTACTTTTTGCTATTTTTATTTATGACCTTGTCAAATTTCATAGTATTACAAAAAACCATCTAAATTATTGTTTGTATAACAGTTTAGTGTTTTGTTCACTAAAACTTTATATACCTTTAATGTGAATTAGAGTAAAATATAAACAATAGTCGGATTGTTTTCACTTTCATCAAATTGGGTCAGTACCTACCGAGAGCAACCAGAGGTGAGGATAATTTGTTGTTTTTAAGTTAAAGTAGTCATCATTCCAGGGCTTATATAATATATATCGATAGGTACATAATATTTACTACCACTGTGATCATAATGAATGCTAAATCACATTCAGGCCCCTAAATTAAAAGGTATGATTTTTTAACTAAGGTCCAGTTTGAAATAATAGCAAAACTGCAAAATATAAAAAAGTTCGTCTACATCCTTCCTTTCAACTTCAACATATTTTACATAGTTTTTTATTAGCTTCTTCATTCCCTCAGCCTACATCCTGCTGTAGAAGTTGAAGAGTAGATTCCACAGGGATATTCTCAGCCTCTATTTCCTCCACCTCCATCTGGTTACTTCTCTTTGAGTTGTCTTTTCCAATAGCCCCAAGATAATCTCCTATTTATGGTTTTGTTGAGTCCATAAAAGTCTCACGAGTAGCTAGGAACATAAACATCTACTCATACAGTCTTAGGTCATCAAAAATCTATAACATCTCGTACTTCACACTTGGCAGGTTTAATAATAGTAATACTTATTATAAACAGATGAATATGAATTTTAACTAATCTCGAAATGACTAAACTATTGTTCCTAGTAGTTGAATATTGATTCACATAAACATGCTACAGTCTTACTTGAAACGGGCATCAGACATAATTGGCCCATAAATCGTAATGCTTTTTGCTGGTGAATTTCAGCCACCGAATGTTTTATCTCATCAAAAATCCGATTACATCTCGTACTTCACACTAGGCAGATTCAATAATAGTAGCACTCATTACAAACAGATGAATATGAATTAACAACCTCGAAATGACTAAACAATTGTTCCTAATAGTTAACTATTGATTCACATAAATATGCTACACTAGCACCATCTGTTTGTGTAGGGTATATAGCCGGAAAATACAAACCAGACCTAATTTAACACTTTGAAGCCTAACTCTCTAACGCGCTGCTTTCCTACTGTGCCTGGGGGTTTTGGACATGTTTTTAAAAAATTGTGGTATTTGTTATATTTATCATATATGACTTATTATATATCATTTTAAACCTAAAGAAATTACCTTTTTAAATATATATACATGTAAATAGATATTTTACTCACAGTCAACACTCCTTAGTCTTGAAAAGGGGTAAAATACACACACAAACAAAAATAGCTACACAGCACTTCACCAAACATAATTGGCCTTTGTATGATACAGTTTGAAACATTCAGGTACAAAAAGGGGTACTGAACATTCTAGGCACCACCATAACTCAAAAAGTATTTAGTATTCAAGAAAAACAACAAACAAACATGACGAATCTTGATTACTCAGTCACTAACTTTGAACTAAACAAACGTCTGCTACGTTCCTCGTAGACGTGTTACGTTGCCTAGCATCAGCTTTATAATATTTATATTTAGTCCATATCAACAGCACAGACTATTCGAAAATCAAAGACATGCAAAGATAAATAACCAATTAGCTAAGCAAAAGTGCCGAAACCCGATTATATGCTGACATCACGATCGTATAGAATTATTTAGCGCAGCCCGATGTATACTCGGGCTTTGGCCTCGAGCGCTGTCGCACTGCCCGACCTATACTCGGGATTAGGCTTCAAAGTGTTAAAAACATGCCTTATATTTAATAATTTGTTTTATTTCTTCCTATAAGTTGTGTTTTTTCTTCATGTATGCATTAGCTCTGTTACTATTTATTTTTACTTCGTTGTCTAATCAATGTGTGTAAGAGCCAAATTGGCATTACAAGAACGATTTATTGAAAGTATTAAAAATTCCAAGGAGGGAGATCTACTTTTCGCGGAACTACAGTACTAGTAATTATCAAGGGGTTTCAGCATTTAAAAAAACTGCAATGTTAGTTATCTTACTGTAACAGCAGGCTTCTTCCTTGTGATTCCATTTGTAAACATTTCCATTTTGTCCAACAGATATGATTTCTTCTCTTTCAATTACATAATCTGTATAGTTGAACCACTGCACTTTCCAAACTGGCCCATACTGAAGATCGTTTATTTTTCTGGTAGTAAAACAACAAAAACATAGCATTAGCTTGCACTTTCTCCTAATAAAATTGGTACTTTTAAACACTACAGATTTTGCTTGATCTTTTCATATTATTATTACTATTATAGTTAATTTCTACATAATATAAATTTAGCACAAATAGTAAAGGACATTCAGTAATGAATCAACTCTTGTTTCCAAATGATAAAACTGGGAGTTTAAAAACTTAGAACTATGTCACAAACTAAAACTAGTAAGTTAAAGTAAGAAACCCAGGTTTAAATAAGTATACTTAAGCGGTCAAAATAACTAAAACAGGAAACCACATGTCAGCAAAACCACACTACACATCAATATAAAAAATGGTAAATAAGTATTAGTTGATGCTGAAAATACATTGGTCAACTAAACAAAGACATGGGGATCTGTCGCTGAAAACTATCAAAGGTTACGTAGGTTCTAATTCGGTTAATGATATTGCGTTTTTTTTTTGTATTACCTACTACCCTGTCTTCATTAGTCTAACAGGTATAAAGTAAAAACATTATGACAAAAGAAAATTTCTAGATTAGTCTGAATGATATAATTGTCCATTAGTATTTTAAATGATGCACTCGAAATTTTAATCTAACTACATTTTTGGAATAAACAAAATAAAAATATCTTTTATACCTACCTATTGAGCTTTAAAGGTTCTCCAGAAATTGTTGTGATATTAAGAACAATTATAGAACCATCATAGCAGCCAACAGCTAAAAGATTAGGATGTGTCTTCGAAAAGCTTACAGTTGTAACAGCTGCCTCCATATGGTATGCCCTCTCTGGTTGACTAGGGTTCTTTACAGACCAACAGCAGACTAAACCATCAACATTATCTTTGTAGACATATTTACCATAACCTACAGCCACAATATTCTGAAATAAATTTTTGATATTAGAGAAGCTTGCCGTTGTAACCACTGCATCCATATGGTAAGCGCTCTCTGGCCGACTAAGAGATCTTTACAGACAAACAGCAGACTAATCCATCAAGATTATCTTTGTGGAGATATTTGTCATAAGCTACAGCCACTATATTCTGAAATTAATGTTTAATATTTGAGAAAATGAATGTTATCACATTGCATCCATTTGGTCATTTGGTAGGCCATCTCTGGTTAACTTGGGTTTTATACAGACCAACAGCAGACTAAACAATCAAAGTTATCTTTGTGAACATAAAATAAATGTTTGCATTAGAAAGGCTTAGAATTGTAACCTGCATCCATGTGGTAAGCCCCCTCAGATTAACTAGGGTTCTCTACAACTAAACCACCAAAATTCTCTTTGTGGACATATTTACTATAATCTACAAATACGATATTCAAAAATAAATGTTTGATATTAGAGAAACATAATATTATAACCACTGCATCCATATGGTAAGCCCTTTCTGGTGTTATGGTGAATAAATAACACATTTTTGCTTAGCAATATTAGTTAATCCAAGAGGTATATTTATTTATATAACTAATTATAAATAAACCATATCCCATATATTTCTTGAAACATAATCAAATATTTATCTCTACAACACAAATGCTAAGATTATCTCTTGCATTAACACTAAAATCTTTTAAAAAGTAATAAAATAATATTAATCATTATACAAATAACAAATTAGCTTACCTTCATCTAGTGATATATCAGTTCCAGAATCATGAAATAAGCACTCCAGTAATTGGTTATCTTGTCTGCTGTCATTAAAAATATTCCAGGTTGTCATATTGTAAAAAAAAAAAAAAAAAATGTAGTTTATTTTTGCAAAAAGGCATTAAAAATGTGTAAAATAATTGCACTGCAACATTCAACAAGCTAGTCAGAGACAGGCATACAAGGCAATGGTTACTGGTACTTTCCAATTCTCTGTTTGCTTCTTCATAACTACCAATGGCACAGAATTAATTTTAAAGCAAATTAGAATACTGCCACTTCAAACCAGTATAAACTAAGTCAGTATATTTCGAGCAGCTATTTTTAAGTGGATTTAATAGTCGTAACCGTAGTACCTACAAACATAGATTACAGTGTGAGACTAAGTGAAAACCTCCAGCTCGGCAAAGCATCACGGCTTCCCTGTATATACCACGGACATAGTTTCAGGAGGGATACATATGGAAAAATGCTAGTCTTTAAATGTTAACATGTGTAATAATGATGATGGAAAATTATCATAACTGAAATTTATTGGATTAACCAAGGTGCATCCCTTGATCAAAGATCTCTCCATAATCTTTAGACTATTTAGCTATGATGACACTGCCAACAGTGCTAGGAAACAGAAATTTATGAAAAGTACAACTTGCAACACATCCATGATTGATTCTTATATTTGTAACAGGTGGTAATATTATGAGGGAAATGGTTACTGTAGGTAAACTTATCTTAAGCACCACGTTTTGTGAAACAGATCCACAGATATTTTGACACTTGAATGTAATTACTTATCACTATTAACCTTGTCAAAAATGAATTTTTAAATATTAATATAAACTAACTGAACAGAAATTTATGAAATAATACTAGCAAGCCTAATTGTACCCCTTTGTAGGCCTAATCAAACACAAACGGCCATTGAAATTTCCACAATTACACTGGTAATTTTCATCAAAATTTCGGTACATTACACTGGTCAAATGGCCTCCGCAGAAAACCCATGATGGCACGAACTTTGGTAATTTAGCCGGACATTATAAAATATGGAACCCACGAACTAAAAATATGGAACAAATTTATTGAGCATCCATCTTGCTTTGAGCCATAGACTCTATTCTGTTGTGCTGAACTACTTCAGTGCAGAACATCACTTCACTTTCTGCATGAGATGAAGATACACATTCGTGCGTGGTTGTGTATTTTCTTAGTACATCGCAGTGACCCAGTCTCATTTCACACATTTCAATCAAAAACTCAGTTTCTGCTTTAGAGCTGATTGTATATTTACACAAAACATTTTGCCCCAAGAAGTCTTTTAAATTTTAAATTTAGTCAAAAAAAAGCATAAGTTCATATATATGTCTTCCGTTGTAAGAGTAAACGTTCTATAAAGACATAAGATATTAAGATACACATTGTTACAGACTCCATTCTCCATCAGTCACATATAATTTAATCATATATCATGCTATTTACTCAATAAGAATTTCACTAGAATATGTGGTTTTGTTAAATAGAAAAGATATTTATTTGGTATAGCTAACATAATTCATTTTTAAAGACAAAATTTAAAAAATGAAAAATAAGTTAATTATTAGGTTTCAAAATGTAATGATTATGGTTTGGCATATATCCTTCAATATAATAAATTTTAATTGGGTAATTTTTTGTTTCTACTTTTTGATCACATGAGATTAAATTTAAAATAACAATTTTTAAAATATTCATATTTTGTATGTACAGTTTTGAGGTAATTTTTACTTGACACATTGAACTAAAGAACATATCAACAAAGCTTTTCAAACTGATCACGAATCCCTCTCTATATTGAACCCTCAGAATGACACTTAAAAATCGAATGGTGCGTTCCACAACTTTGGGATTCAGAGAGTAAATGTGGCAAATTAAGAACATAGGATAAGTTATCTAGGATAATCTTGTCAACACACATACACATACCTTCCAGTTTTATTTGTATATATTAATTATAAATTCATACCGTGTTTGCAGTATTCCAAGAAATTGCAGTGACATTTCTATTGACAGTCTCAGAGTAGGAGAAAGCCCAAAGTCGATTTAAAACATAATGGAAACTGCTACAATCTGGGAAATAAAAAAAAAACGGTAAAAATTGACTTAACAAATATATTTAACAATGCATTTAAAAGAGATCCTGCATGCTGAGTTGGTAAATACATCTACATGCAACCATTATCTCTCTCTCGCTTTCTTTCTCTGCAGATTGTGGAACTGCCTTCCCAGTGGGATCAGGGAGAGTCCGAATTTGTCCACATTCAAAATGAAACTAAAGAAATATTTGCTGAACAAAGGGTCAAAGTTGTAAGATGTAATTACTCTTTTTTCTCCATTGATGAGTTTGGTCTCGCTGGACTCTATATGTGTGTGTGACTCCCCTCTCTGTATGTGTGTTTGTGTATGTGTATATATGTATATGTATATATTGCTGTCTAAAGTGTTTAGTTTATTCTACGGTAGGCTATTTGGTAAAGGAGGTAAAGTTTATAGTTTACTTATTAAGATGGTTTTTTAAATTTATAATTCTAAATGTATTGAGTAACATGTAGTGCTTTTGTATTGTTAATTATTATAATGTGTACAATTTTTTATATTATTATTATTGTTGTATACCGGTATTATTATGTATTACTTATCAGTGTTAAATGTATATATTATTATTATTATATGCTCCTATGTATTACTTATCAGTTTTGTCTGTTTATTAAGTCTAGAGAGTACAAAGTTTGTTGTTTTGTTGGTTGTTTTGTTGGTTGTTTTGATGGGTTCAATAGAGGGGCTACATAGCCTCAACTGTGCCCAAATAAAGTCGATAGTTCAGTTCTCTCTCTAATGGTACATTTGACATCACCATTTATTTGCTATTCACCATTCAAATAATTGTGCATACATGACAGATTAAGGATAAATCATAATGGAGATTCCATAGCGATTAATGTTAAATTTTATATCACCTTGATAAAACATTATGTTAATTTTGACTCATCCACAGGATGAATAGGCTCATTGAAACTTTTTGCTGACATCACTCTTCATGTTAGGCTAAAATTGCATTATATCAGAAACATTTGGGCCATAAAAATAATTTGTTTTATTTAGACAGTCGGATTCTCTCTGTTCCATGGCAGTTCTGAGTTGATCATTGAATGGCATCCAGTGAGGTAGAAGATTCAGTTTTTGAAACTATCTGAAGGTTAATACCTCGCAATAAAAAGATCCATGGGCAGCCAACACACAAAGGTAAGCTCACATCCTGGGGTACAATGTTGTGAGTAGCTTCAACTTATTCAACTCGCCCAGGCCCAGCACGTTGTCACAAACCATCTCCCCGACCAAGCCCAACAAGCCCCAATTCTCAGAGCCAATCATTTTTTGGAAATTACTGATTGATCTTACAAGATCGTTATCAAATCATTCTTAATGAAGATTCTACACAGTCACTCTTTTACTAAAACAAATAACATGGATACTCTAAGCCACTGGCAAAATCAGTAGGCTTACAAAGTACAATAAAGTAAGACTACAGTACACCTTCAAGACATCATCCAAGTAAAGTCAAAGCCTAAAATATCATGTGTGTATAGAAATCGGTCTCACACAATGTGCAAAATTTAATGTAAACTAAAAAAAAAAAAAATCAGTGCTACTGCTGGAATATAAACTTTGATTCATCACAACTAAATTACTCATGTAAACATTTCAAATGATTTGTTAAAAGAAATCTTATATCTAAAATTAAGAGAGTAGAGTGGGAAATTGATTAAAGATAACTCATTTAGGCTCAGACAAAAAAATTAAAAATTAAGGTAAATAAATATATATAAAAGTTTAAAAAAAAAAAAAAAAAAAAAAAAAAAGGCTGTATACAAAAGAATAATTCAAGAACTGTGTTACTTAAAGTGTGTTTTAAAAACTTTATGAACAAAAAAACTAAAGAACATTAATTTTTAAGTAGACTATTAGATAGTATAAACTTAAGCCAGAGTTTTTAAAAAAATACATAAATAATTAACAATTATTTTTGAGAATTTTAAATATATATGTAATATTAAAAGAGTACGGTAGTTATTATTCATTCTCAAAAATAGTTAGCCTAGATTGGATCTATATGATACCTATGAGAAGCAGCATTTTAGACGGTTTTATAACTGGTTTTTTTTTGTTTTTTTTTAAGGGAAGAGTATTAAAATCAGACTAAAATATACAAAATTATATTTAAACAAATTAAAAAATAAAATTTATGAAACTATATTTAGATACAATCTTGTTGAGCACTGTGGTGAAATTCACAATAATGATTCAAATTTGCCCCTTTAAAATAAAACACAATTATCTGATTAATTGTTCTTTATTAATTATTTCCACTAAATGCCCTGATGTACATTTCGATAACATTGTTATCATCATCGTATGGTCTTGCTTATAAACTAAATCTAAACTTACAAATCTACTAATGAAATGAAATTAAACCTAAAACTATATTAACCTGAGTGCAAGCTAAAATTCCTCCCACTCCACAGATCAGTTGGACAGTAAGATAGAGAGAGGCTCTTTTTGACAAAAAACACTTTTATATATTATTTACTTTTCACTTTATTACTATTAATACAAAGATGTAAGATTAATTTTTGAGACACTTGCTTCCTTTTAAAAGCTTTTGATTTCAATAAATTTATACTTGTATGTTACTTTTATTTTAACCGAATTTAAGCTACATTTTATTGTTTTAATGTTTATAATTTAGTTGTCTCGGCCTAAATGAATTAGCTCCCCATCTCTAACATATTTCCCCCTCTCTTCTCTTAGTTTTAGATTTTTTAATTTCTTTATTATTATTGGTTAAAATGATCAGATGACTTATTTAGTTTGATGATTAAAGGATTTTATTCCAACAGTATTACTGATTTTATGCTATAGTTTAGAGTTTTATTTTGGATTAACAATGTACAATTGTGTGAGACCAAGTTCTTGATATTTAAAATGTTAAGCAGTGATTTTACCAGATATGACTGTCTGGAGGTGTTTTTTTTTTTTTACTTCATTGCACTTTGTAAGCCTAATGGTATTTCCAATGTCTTACAATTATTATTACTTTTTCTTCCTTCACACTAGCTCTTTTAATTATATTTACGGAAAAACCTCATTCTCTATATCATGTCATTTGGAAAACCAGATACCCCAATTTCTCCACAAAAGCATAAATAAATTTATGTAATACTGCACACTAGTTAGTTGCTTAAAACTACCCTGAAAATATACATGGGTTTTAACTGTAAATAACTTTGTCTACAACCAATAGATTTTATAAACAAATTAAAAAAATTATTATTATTATATTTTAATCAAAATCAACATTTTACCTTTCTTTAATTCAAAATTAACAAACTTCTTAATGAATTTTTTTACATTTTTTAAAATTTTTTTATTTCTTTATAATTATTGTTAATTAATAAAACTTGAAATCTATCCTTTTGTTTAATATTTGTGAAAATACCTTATGTTCATATAAATATGAAATAATAAAATAAGGTATATATATATATATTTCTAAAACTAGTATAGATACATGTACATTTGAAATTATTTATAGTATTATTGGCTATTGTGAAAATTGAATAGTGTCTACCTATGTAATAAAAGTATTACTTATTTTCCCCAATTTACTGTAAGTTTGTCTGGTTTAAACTATCAAAGTGATTGTAAATTTTATGTAAGTTAATATATCTCAGCTACCATGGACATAATTTTCATCCCTCCACATGGAGAACTCCTATTTGTTGTCCTTAAAGTTTCTGGTCTCTTAGAAGGTTCCACAAGATTATAAAATGATCACAAGTTTCTTCGTCCTCTCTTGATGCTTCATCTGCCACCAAGGTTTTCATCCAAAGGGGTATTTGAGTTAGAAAAATTGAATGATGTTTTTGAAGGTCTGGTATGGTTCTAAAAAAATATGTTTAAATTCAACAGTGAAGAATATTTCTTGAAGTGTTGATTTTTAAAATTTTCCTTCAAAAAAATCAACACAATTTTGATTTTTTTTTTTTTGAAGAATGATAAATTTTGAAATATTTTCTAAATCACTTTACCAGGTTTAAAGCTAATATTTATATAATTTTGAATAAATTTAAATTTACATGTATTTGCTTATGAATCTCAATGCAAGTGTATCTTCTTTTCCTACTTTCAACCTTTCCTATTTTGTTTTTTACACACCTATTACTTTCCTAAACTGTAATTTCTCTTGTGAAATATTCATTTTTTAAATTGTTTATTTATAGTACTTTTGAATTTTGTATTGTTTAATCTATTCTTTCCTAATTTATTTTCATGTTTTTTAGTTTAATTTTATATTAGATTCTCTTACTGTAATAGATATTCATACTGATACTGAGTATTCTAACTTTACCATGTATGTACTACAACGAAAAAAATCAGCTACTTTTTTATATGAGCTAGGTTGTGCGCCTTTCCCTTATTTTTAACCAACACACTTACCTCAAATCCTGTAATTTGTGATTACAGTCTTTGTTCTCATGAGTATTGAACGAATTGAGACAGTCTACTGAAAGTATTGGCTTTTTTATTTCTCTTGCCTAGACCTATCAACTCCTTCAACAGTTTAAGTTGGGCTTAAGCTATTGGTAATCCCCGTATTAAAGTTTCCAGTAATTGTATTTAATATTATCCCTTGGTTCAAGGAAATCACGAGCAAATTTTATTTCTATTTGATATTTATCTCAAGTGTGAGTTCTTAAGAATGTTTCTCTGGCACAATCTATCGTACCTTATTCCATGCGGTTTGTAACCCTGTGTGTGAATTGGTAATAAAATTTGAAATAATTCTCAATACTTTTGATCATTTTAAGTTTAATTATTTTTTATCTTTACTATTTACAATACATTATTAGTGTATTGTAAATAGTAAAAAAAAAACACGCTCCGTTCACTGCTACATCATGAGTTCTTGGAACTTTGTATCGTTCAGAATTCAACTTGCTGCTGGCAAAAATCCTTTTGTTCTATTTAAATGTCCTGTAATAGGCTAATTTTCCAGAGTTTTTTACTTTTGATTGCTGCATTTTATTTATCTTGATTTTCCTACAATTTCGATTTACATTTCTAGGTGATATTTAGTATTCAAAATTTGCTTGATATTGTAATTCTAGTTTCTCACTGAGATTCGGTAGTTCTGCAGCACAACACGTATGAGTTCGCTAGTCGCGACAGAAAGATGTCAGGCTTTCTTATTTTTCATTTTGCACACTTCTAATATTACTAGCACTTTTCATTTATTTTGTTTTAATTAATTTACCTGGGACTTACATTATTCTTTTCTCTACTTGTAAAGATATAATTAACTTTAAAGGTTATAATACCTTGGTTAATTGCAGGACTCATGAATGTGGCTTGCTCCTGGTAGAAAATGTTTGAAGCTAGAAGGCGTTCTGCTACAACTACTGCACATTTGAAACTAGGCAGTCGAAACATTTTTTTGACTTTTGATGAAACTACTTTCTTTTCAAGTTCTGATTGCTGACCCTCTAATTTGCTTTCATTACTTTCTGTAAAACATAAATAAATTAACTAGAGTGTTCTCAAAAGTTGATCACCCTGAAAATGTATTATAAAACAATTTAATTTGACTTTGTATTAAAATATTTCGAGTTTCAATAAGAAACTGTACATGTATTTGTGAAAGAATCAGTGTGTTTTGGCATTTGTATAAACCTATTAGGCCACAAGTATATGGTATATTTTTAAAAAATACATCTTCATAAAACTTTTTCTGCCACTGTTAATATTTTTTTACAATTTAATAAAAATGTAAGAATAAACACAAAATATTTCTCAAAGGCTAGTTATGAAATAGGATAGATTTAGATCCATATATTTAAGACTTTAAAAAAATATTGTTGGTTAGTGAAACATCTAGAGCATTAATAGAAATTACAGAACAGTTGTATCAGTACTCAGAACAGATACGATTTGAAATCAATTAAGAAAAAACCAGATACTGTACATGATAAGTATAAGAACAAAATTTCATTATAGAGATGTAAATTCCTTAGTGTACAATGACAAAGTATTTGAGAAATTAATTCAATTTAAGTATCTAGGAGCAATGTACAACAAGGAATATGACATTAAAACTGTAATTAAAGCTCGATTAATGGCAGAAAATAGATGCTATTATATACTACAAGGATAATTTAAGACCAATTTACTAACTACAAAATTAATCATTTTTCTTCCTCTCCCCCCCCCCCACTATTTGGCTAAGGAAGCTTGCCAGCAGGGCCCACTTTTCTGTTGTTTCCAGCATTGACAACATCAAACTGTCTTTGAAATAAGATTCAATGAAAGAAGGAATATCTACATCTCCCCGATTACAATTTTGCAAACCCATTTTGCTTAGGAAACAGTTCTTCTGCATCTCAACCTGTCGATTATCACATGGTCTCCTATTTGTTGATGGTCTCAGGATTTTAAATACTACCTGATGATGTCTTTGTGCCGAAACTTTCAAATTTTTTTACTATAATCTACATTTATTACTATTATTTTGTACTATGTATAGCTAACACATTAGTCTAGGGCTAAAATTTAGGTGGGGGCCCAAAATTTTAAAAAATCTGGAAATTTCATTACTTTTTAGTAATTTCCAAAATTTTAATACATTCAAAAAATCTCATTAAGTTCCAATAATGGTGTGTTGGCCCGTGAAAGAACCAATAGGTTTTTTGGTGGCCCAGAAAGAACCAAAGAATTTTGGGTGGCGTGTCAATAGAACGAATCCTCTAACCTCTTCAATCTGTCTGTAGTAATGAACCGATTTATGAAACATTTTAGCCTTGCACTGAATTCTCTGCCTTTCGTTTTGGTTTTCAGGTTCTCTTTGTTATTACACACTTCTTTTTAAGTCTGAACCTAAAAACTGTATCAGCTCTGTAATGTTAGCATCAGTTTTCAGATCTTCTTCCTTTTACCATCAGCTTTCTCTATGTACTTCTTTCTTGTTATTTTTCTCTGTCACTTCTCCTGATCCAACTTTGAAGGTATCCCAGAGAATTTGATCGACTAGTTCAACTTGCTTGGTTTAAGGCTCTTTAAATATATTTTTCGTGTCCACATTTTCCAATATTTCATGGTCAGCTTCAATTTTTTCTTACCTGTTGCCACTTGGAGCAGAAGTAATGTTTTTATAGAGCAATTGTGTTAAATTTTTCTTTGATTCTGCTCCTTGGGAAGTTCTTGCTCGGCCTTAATCCTCTCCTTCTCCTTCAAATTCTTCTCTCTCTTCCATCCTAGCTTCTGTAGTCCTATGATGTCATTTGTAGTCATCCTTTGCTTTGATGTCATTTTCTTCTTTTTTTTCATAGGAAATTGCTGATAATTCCATATGATTGGAAGAAAAATGTCCTCTAACCCTTGAATACTCTAACAGCATGGGATCAGAAAAAAACAAGGGTTGATCAAGAGAGATTTGATAAGAAAGATGAAAGAGAGGGATCTAATCCAAGATTAAATTAAGAAAGGAATAGATCCAGCTAGGATCTCTTGGGATTGCTAAGGTCATACTCATAATAGTGAGCCCCTGAGGTCACTATGGGCTACTTCAAGGGTTATGTCACCATAGAGTAAGTGAGTAAAAACTATATTAAAATCATGATACTTAAAAGAAACCTTGCTTACCAGAGGCATTATTCAGATTTGTGGTGAGTGAAAAACATTCTTCTCTGTCCCGGAGTTGTTTGATATTCACATGTTCTACACCAATAGAACCATCACTTTCGGTATTAGAATCTATAAGATAAATTAGTATAAGATACATTCATAAATTCTTAATTTATAACTTGCAAGATTTGAACAAAAACTCTGGTTTAAAGTCAATTCTGGATATATTGTTTATATTATTGTTACAGTTTTTATAAACATATATTATCATTTGTGTATAAACAAATAAACTCACAACTTTTCATGAGTATGGATTAACTAGCCATACTATGGATAATACTATGGAAAATAGCCACCAAAGTCTAGGACCATGTTGAAAACAAATTACTAAAACTTCTCATAGTTATATGAGAAGGGAACTCAGAGATAAAGCTAGGCTTGAATTGTCAAAATATCTAAGACTGTATACAAATTTGATAAAAAATAAAATTAATAATAATTAAAAAAATCACAGGTCAACAGAATTACACACGGAATTACTAACACCAAGTTAAACTAAGATGAACATGTATACACTGGTCAATTAAATAAAACAAAAAAGTTGTATGTCAAAGGGATAGTTACCTGATGGTTTTTTCCACGGTGAACAATCTGCTCTATTTAGCTTTAGCTCTAGATTCCATTCTTAGGTTACTATTTAGGCTTTAGTTTCAAACATGACCTGTTGGCTCTTTTAATGTTTCAATTGATCTAGGCTTATTACTTGATAGTGAGAGTTGATCTATACTCTTGACATGTATTCAATTTTATATACAAAAATCATGGAAAATATCTGTAAAAACTATACTAATAATATGAACAATCCATCATTATCCAATAATTTTAAAACAGAACTAAACAGAAATATTACACAAATTGTAGGGTCACTAATCTTGTAATATGTGCAATCTTTCATTGGATGGTAACTACATATATATATGTAAATGATATTGTTGGGTTCATGAATATTTTGGACCATTCCATTTTAATATACTGTAATAGAAATGTAGATAGACAAGGCAATGGTTTTTTCCCTCTTTTTCTTTTGTGTGTATGTGATTAATGGTAGTTAAAAAAAGGTCAACTACATACAGAGTCCGGAAGAAATAACTCCCTGATTACTCACCGCTGAAGGTGGAGTGCTAGAAGCACTAGGCATAGTTTCTGTACACCATTTTGCAGAGAATATTCTGTGTTGGGAATTATAATTATTACTAGGATATAACGTTATTGTTATCATTGTTGTTAGGAATCATCATGATTGTTAATTATGTTAATAATAATGAAAGTAATAAAACAATTGTTAAATTCCACAAAAGAGCTTTACTGAGCAACATGTTTCGCTGTAAGGGATTTTAAAGCTACTAAATTGAAAACAAAACAATAAGTCTAAATAATCAAAACTATGCAAGAAAAAGAAAAGGGTAGAGTAGGATGGATTGAGAAATAATAAAAGCCAGTATTTTTGACAGAAAGGACAATAATCTGACTGTGACAATGTGAAAAGTCAGATATTAATATAGACTCATTTAAAAGACGCGGTTAAGCCAAACAGATAAGAGATTCAAATAATAAATTAAATGTAGTAACTTCATTAATAAAAGAAAAATGGATTTTCAAGACAACAATATGAATTATTATGTTTAATTTTAATGTAATTTAGTTTGATTGTTTTATTATGTAAAATATGTGTATTTTACGGCAGTGCGGTAAAATGTTGAACAGTGACCGGAAGGAACGCTTTTCGGAAGTAAGAATTTGCCTCATGGTTACAGCAGTCTAAGTCCAGAGCTTGGAGGGACTAGATGTGTTTCTAAAAAGTCTAAGTCCAGCGTTAGGAGTGACAGGTTGTTTCTAAAAAAGTCTAGATCAGAGCTTGGTGGAGAATGGTTGTGTTTTTTGAGAGTCTAGTAGAGACTAATTTAGTAAGAAAATGGATAGGAAGTGATAATGGACGTTTCTAATGACAATACGGTGAATATAAAAAAGAAACTTAATGAACACCCGAATTTATAAGATTTCAAAGAATAAGAGACTGTGTACTGTAAATGAGTGTCTTAAACGGATCGTTTAGCACGTGGCAAAAAACTTGGTATCGAAGTGAACATTCTTTTATTAATGATGAATGTTATGATTGTCGTACAAAAAGAATAACATTCCTAGAGTGCTGGGTGAATATTCGAAACATGAACTTTTCAGGAAACAACGCTTGCTGTAATCTACAAGTCTCAGGACATCTGGAATTAATATCTTTGGACAATTTGAGTGCAAATGGGTGTTCTGGTATAAACACCATATGTTAAATTAGGACTAAGTATTTATATTATGTTTTGATATATTTTGCTATACATGTTTAAATTTTTTAATCTGTTTCATAAATATTTTAAAAGGAAATAAATTGATAGATAAAATAATAAAATTTTAATAATTGAAGTAAATCTCCATCTGAGATCTTTATAATGATTTAAATTTAAATAAAAAGTAAATTCCTGTTGCAACAATTTTATTGGTAAAAGCATTTTTAAAGATAAAATTAATTAATTTGAAAGAAAGAAATAAAGGAAATATAAATTCATAATTTGTTATTGAAACTAAAAGGGATAACTAGTATTTATAATATGATTTTTTTTGTTGTTAATAATAATTTGTAGGATGTTTCTTTGAATGTTTAATAAATGTTTTCTTTGTAACGTTTCAGCCAAAGTGTTCTCATTTAAATACCAAATATCACTGTGAAGTACACTAGTAAAAGGACTCACCCCTGAGAAAATTTAATAACAATAATAACTTTCTTTTTCTAAATTGATGTTAACACATCTGGCGCCTAAAAGTCGAGCAAATCAATTATTAAATTCAATTTTAACAATGGATAAATATTTTGTGGAACTCTTCAAGTTCAAAAGATAAATTGTTTTATATTTAAAAAAAAAATAAAAATAGCTTCACTATGAATAATAACATCATCTCATTATTATAACTGTTACAAATGTCGCCGCAACTGTGGGCTTTTTAGTCGAAATAAACAGTGATTTTGGTAATGAGAATTCTTAAAATCAAGGTAAGGACTCTTTCTATCATAATAAGAAAGATTCTCTTAAAGTTTTGTGTTGATTAAGTAATAGATTCTGTTGTGTTAAGTAAAATAAATTTAAATGGGTTTAGAAATAATAAATGTTAATAATAGTGAACAGGTTAGGATGATGATTTTGGTAACTAAAATTTAAATTTAAAACAAAAGACTAATAATAATAATAAATAAAATGGAGGATACTAATAATAATATTTTAAAGGTTGAGCAGGTTAGTGTAATTGTACAAGACAGAGTAGAAGAGAGTGTAGAAAATAATGATCAAGGTATGAGCATGGAAAAAATATATGAGATGTTAGTAAAAGGATTTCGACAAACTAGTTTAGATATGGATAAAAAATTTGATAAAAATAGCTTAGAATTCAAACGAGATAATGATAAGAAGTTTGAATGTATAAGTAATGATATTAAACAAACAAATAATAAAATTGAACAGAATAATCTAGAATTTAGGCAAGATAATGATAAGAAGTTTGAATGTATAAGTAATGATATTAAACAAAGTAGATTAGAAATAAGTAATAAATTTGATCAGAATAAGCTAGAAATTAATGAAAAACTAGAGAATTTTAATATTAAACTTGAACAGAACAATGTTAAACTTGATAAAATAGATAATGACCTGAAACAGACTAAATTAGAACTAAGACAAGATAATTTAAATTTAAAAAAAGCAATGTGTAAAAAATTTGAAGAAATGAGGGTTGAATTAAAACCAAATTATGTAAAATTAGAACAGAATCTTAAATTGGAAATTAAACAAATGGAAATTAATGTAATGGAAACTAATAATAAAGTAGAATTTGAATTAAGCTATTGTGAGAAAAAAGTAGAATTTGAACAGATTAATAGTGTAGAAGGTGTTTTGGTAGAAAATATTAATAATTTAGATAATAATTTAAATCAAGCAATAGCTGAAATTGAAATTAACAGTTTTAATGAAATAAATAACATGTCAAATGATTTGATAATAATAGAGGATAATTGTGTAAATGACTGTGTTCAAGAAATTGCTAAAAAGATGAATAATGGGTTAGGTAACAAGGTATATCCAGAAACAACAAGTAATGTTGAAGTGAATAAGTTTGGTGGGGTTGGAATAGGTATAAGTAATTTGAAAAACAAAGTAAAAGTAAATAATCTAATAACGAAGGTATCAGCTGTTTATTTTAAAAAACAAGTGGGTCATAAAAATGTAGAGTTTAAAAATTATGTAATGACAAAATTTAAGAGTATCTTTCAAATTCAAGATCAGATAATTAAAAGTTTTTATGAAAAAAGTAGCTTTGAATACAAGTTTAAAAAGGAAATATTAAAAGAAGACTTTACAGTAATGTACGATAATGGTGGGGTGAGGATTCCCAAGCTGACAGCTGACAAATGTAGGTCAATAGATTCTAGGATGTTTGAGAGAAGAAGGGGTGATGGTATGCCTGAGAGGGAGAAAGAGAAAGGTATTTTGTCAACACTCCGAGACAATAACAAAGGGAGATCTTTTGTTAGGAATGGGTCTGTTGTAAAGACTAGCCTAGGAAAACTATCTAAGCTAGAAGAAGTATTTAACATTAAAAGTATGTTAAAAAATTCAATCATGTATTTTAAAATCTTTCACCAATCTGGGAACCATCGGAAAAAGATGGATAATTTATAATTGTTGTAGTCATTTGAAATTTGGAATGAATAAATAAATGTAAGGACATTTTATAAACACACGGACTTGATTTTTAAAAATAATTAATAAAAAAGTAGTTAAGATTTGTTAATAAGTAAGTTTAAGTTTGAAAATGAATGATTAAGAGTTATGAATATTAATAATTTGTGTGTACTAATGAATTTTGTAAGCTAAGACAAAAATATAGAAAATAATTATTAGCCAAGCGTAAAATATTAAGAGTTTAGTTTTAGAAAACGTTTAGGTATTTGTAAAGTAAAGACGCTGGATTATAGCAGTAAACAACTTTATATGTTTATTAAGATCTTAATATTTAGAAAACGTGACGAAAACAGATTAGCTAGATGAAAGGATCATTGGAGCTGCAAGATTGTTAGTGAATAACCGAGCGTTGTTTATACTAAGATAAATATTGACTTTACGTGTTAAGATAAAGCAGATTAATTCGAGGCAAAGATCCCGTGTAGTGTTGAAGAAATAATATTCAATTAAGTAGGTGGATTCAATAAAATATTCAATAATGACGAGAGAAATAGAATCTAATTGGAACCAAAAGGGTTTCATGTCTTATCAGTAGACAGATAAGGATTGTCTCATATCGAGAGGACTTGTTTATGCTTAAACCAGGCCTAGAATTCCTTTGCATGACGTTAAGACGAGATACAGCGTGTGACAGAATTATTGTTCCGAAAATAAAAAACTTTTGACGTATAATCGGAAATTAACTTGCGTTTTCAAATAAAAATTACTTAAATAAAGGATAATTGGCTTTAAATAAAGTAAATAAGAATAAAAGTAGATTACTTAAATAACTTTAATAGTGTTAAAAGTAAATTTCTAAGTAAAGGACTTAGAATAAATCTTAAAAAAAAATAAAATTTTCTTTTTGAATTTGAATAATAACATCTAGAAAGGATTACATAAACGGAGAATCGACGATGCTAGTAGTAAACTTGGTAAAAATAAACATTATTTCAACTTCGGATGAAACAATTTTAATGAAATTTTTTATGAATTTTAAAATTTTCTTCGTGTAGATGCATTTAAGGAGTACATGAACATTTTGGGTGGATGGCTGAGCGTTTATGTAGTAATAATAGAATGTTTTATTCGCAAGAATAAGGCATTCTGGGACTACATGGAGAGCGTGTTGTGGAATAGGGATGTGTTTTGGGCTTTATCTTGAATTTAGTAGGGATATTGCATTCAACCACTGCACATTTCAACGTCACAACATGTTGCTTTGTGTAAGAGTCCAAAGAGCAATTAGAAGTATGCACGGTATAAAGTAGACGGTTAGAAGAACCTATGTAGGAGAGGTTAGGAAGAAAAATGCATAAGTAAGTGTGACATTATTACATGAAAAAACTTCATGTAATAAATTTTAGACAGATGTTGAAGGCAAATAAATTGTAGGACATATATGCAGACGCGATCAAGCTGCATATACATGGAATAAACCGGACGTGACATTATTAGGGAGTACTTACGTAACTAAATGTATAATTTTTATAAAACTGTAAAAATGTTGATTAGCGGATTAGAATAGGTAATTAGATGTTAAATTGTAAAACGATAAGTTGTATGTTTTGATGTTATAAATATTAAGGATTATTGATTAGATGATAAGATGAAAAATAGTTAGTTTTAAATGATTTGTGGTTTGTGAATATGAAGAATAGTTGTTTAAAGTTTGAGAATTTATGTGAGTTTTGCCAAGACAGATGATAATTAAGTTTTTTAAGTTTTTTTGATGTTAAATAATGAATGAGGGAGGTTAAGTTTTTGTTTTTTTTAAAGGAAGGAGTAATAAATTAAAAATAATAAGAGAGATTTTGATGAGATTTATAAATGAAATAAATAATTAACGATTTTTTAATAAATAATGTTTGAATTTAAAACAATAGATGATTGTGAGAAGTTATTTGATAAAGGTGTCTAAAGATTTTGATGAAATAAGGTGTTAGCTGGGAAAGCAATGATAATTTTTTTATTTTTTGAAGTTTTGTATACAAGTAATAGATGACTAAGGAGATTTTAATATGAAGTAATTTAAATGAAAGAATTTTTGAGTTTTATATTAAGATGATGACTTTACAGAATTGTTGAGTAAAGTGGTATTTAAAATGAAGTTGTTCTGTTAATAAACTTTTATAAAGAAGGTAGTTAAGTTGCATTGATGGTTAATTTTTTAGTTTTTAAGAGGTTTTTTGAGTACTGCGATGAAATAAAGGAAATATACGACGATTTAAATGAAATAAAGAAAAAATACGACGATTTTAATGAAATAAAGGGAGATTTAAGGAATTCTGCGGATAAACGACGAATATTATGATTTTTGAAGGAAGCTACGTTGAGATAAAGAGATAAATATGAATGATAAAGAGGTTTTTTGGGGATTAATGCAACTTTGATTATTAAAAAATGAAAGATAAGATGGAAATAATTTTAAGATAGGATACTGAGAGACAATACAATTGTAAAGAGGTAATTTTGAGATAAATAGATGAGTTTTGTAAGTAATTTGATATTTTTTTTTGGAATAATGATGTTATATTTTTGAATTTTAGTTGAAGAAAAGAGTTTTTGTAATTGTAAAATCAGTAGCTAACATGTTATCCCAGCAAGACAAAGGAGAATTGAGATTTTAAGTAAGAATAAATAGTTATTGGATTTAAACTAAAATAAATAATAATGTAAAATCTGAATTGAAAAGTTTTAAAGTAAATTGAAGTAATGTTGAGTAATAAGTAAATAATTTTGTAATGGTGTTAATGATAATGAGAAGTTTTAAATTTTAATTGTATTAAGTTGAAGGAATTATTCAGATGAATATCTAGAGTCGAAGGTAGATTTTCAAAGGATGTAGAAATGTCGTCTTGGCAAAGAGGATGAGACGTAAAAAAAAGTATATAGACGGCTGTCTGGGAGATAAGCTTTGAGTGACGAGATCCTGTCAACAAAAAATGTTGATGGAAAGTTTCAGCCAACAAGGTTGGAAAGGAAACTGATGATGGGTTTTATTGTATAAATAGAGATAAGACTTAGCACTAATTGATATATTTTTTCTTTTTTACAAATGAGTTAAGATGACTCAAACAAATTGAGATAGTGAAATAGGATTTTAGCAAATAGATTTTAATTTTTTATGTAAAAAGAGAATCTTTCTTAAATTAAGTATACTAGGGATACTTATTTTCTTTCATGAGGTCCTTAGCTTCTGAAATGAAATGTCTTGAACATCCATTAAAAAATTTTTTTTTCTTTCTCGATTTGAAATATATATATATAAAAGCTTTGTATTCCAATACCTGTATTGAAATACAAACCTTGTGGGGTTTTGTGACAATGTGAAAAGTCAGATATTAATATAGACTCATTTAAAAGACGCGGTTAAGCCAAACAGATAAGAGATTCAAATAATAAATTAAATGTAGTAACTTCATTAATAAAAGAAAAATGGATTTTCAAGACAACAATATGAATTATTATGTTTAATTTTAATGTAATTTAGTTTGATTGTTTTATTATGTAAAATATGTGTATTTTACGGCAGTGCGGTAAAATGTTGAACAGTGACCGGAAGGAACGCTTTTCGGAAGTAAGAATTTGCCTCATGGTTACAGCAGTCTAAGTCCAGAGCTTGGAGGGACTAGATGTGTTTCTAAAAAGTCTAAGTCCAGCGTTAGGAGTGACAGGTTGTTTCTAAAAAAGTCTAGATCAGAGCTTGGTGGAGAATGGTTGTGTTTTTTGAGAGTCTAGTAGAGACTAATTTAGTAAGAAAATGGATAGGAAGTGATAATGGACGTTTCTAATGACAATACGGTGAATATAAAAAAGAAACTTAATGAACACCCGAATTTATAAGATTTCAAAGAATAAGAGACTGTGTACTGTAAATGAGTGTCTTAAACGGATCGTTTAGCACGTGGCAAAAAACTTGGTATCGAAGTGAACATTCTTTTATTAATGATGAATGTTATGATTGTCGTACAAAAAGAATAACATTCCTAGAGTGCTGGGTGAATATTCGAAACATGAACTTTTCAGGAAACAACGCTTGCTGTAATCTACAAGTCTCAGGACATCTGGAATTAATATCTTTGGACAATTTGAGTGCAAATGGGTGTTCTGGTATAAACACCATATGTTAAATTAGGACTAAGTATTTATATTATGTTTTGATATATTTTGCTATACATGTTTAAATTTTTTAATCTGTTTCATAAATATTTTAAAAGGAAATAAATTGATAGATAAAATAATAAAATTTTAATAATTGAAGTAAATCTCCATCTGAGATCTTTATAATGATTTAAATTTAAATAAAAAGTAAATTCCTGTTGCAACAATTTTATTGGTAAAAGCATTTTTAAAGATAAAATTAATTAATTTGAAAGAAAGAAATAAAGGAAATATAAATTCATAATTTGTTATTGAAACTAAAAGGGATAACTAGTATTTATAATATGATTTTTTTTGTTGTTAATAATAATTTGTAGGATGTTTCTTTGAATGTTTAATAAATGTTTTCTTTGTAACGTTTCAGCCAAAGTGTTCTCATTTAAATACCAAATATCACTGTGAAGTACACTAGTAAAAGGACTCACCCCTGAGAAAATTTAATAACAATAATAACTTTCTTTTTCTAAATTGATGTTAACACATCTGGCGCCTAAAAGTCGAGCAAATCAATTATTAAATTCAATTTTAACAATGGATAAATATTTTGTGGAACTCTTCAAGTTCAAAAGATAAATTGTTTTATATTTAAAAAAAAAATAAAAATAGCTTCACTATGAATAATAACATCATCTCATTATTATAACTGTTACATGACCTGTGAAAAGGAGAGGGGAGGGGGTATTTTGGAAAGTGAAGGTTACACAATAGGAGATCTCTAGAACAATAATAGTCAGGTTTATAATGATATCTATTAGATTAGTTCTGCGTTGGAGACTTAGTGTTTTTTTTTTTTTTTTTTTTTTTTTTTTTTTTTTTTTTTCTACGAGGGTAGGTGAAAACCTGCAACAGGCACTAGCACTCCCGTAAGTACTAGTAGTGTGGGGGTCGACCCACTAAAAACACCTCCCTAAAGGCTGAAACTGAGCTTGCTATCGCCCATCTATCAACTTCCCTCTCTTGAATCGTCAACGTGTGTAGGGGTAAAGCCCAGCGGCTAATCCCAGAGTGATACTCTATTAATTCTCACATCGACCTCGCCATCAGCCACATTTCTATATCAGGCCATGCGGCTTTGTTCTCTTAAGTCTCCTCAACATGGTTGGTGTTTCCGCCAACATGCTAATAATTGCCGGATTTTCGTGGCTTTGAATTCGTTTTGCATGACTGTGAGCAAGCCTGGTCACCATCTCATTGACAAACTCCACCTTCAAGTCCCTGTGGAGAAAATCATTTCTAATATACCAAGGGGCATCAACTATACCCCTCAGTACTTTATTTGGAGACTTAGTGTTGATAAAAAAAAATAATAATAAATTTAAAAAACTGGCAATATAATACTTAGAACCCTACAGAGTTTTAAGAAAAATCTCTCCCCTAAATTAAGAACAAGATATGTACAAAAATGCCAAATCAAAACCAGACACAATAAATGTGCCAAGAATAAAAAATATAATAGGGATATAAACTAAATCAATCTAAGCTACCTTAAGATAATTAGGTTTAAAGGACAATATGAAATTTTACATGTTACAAGGAATAGCTTACTAATAATTTACAATTTAAAAAGAAATATTGTGGATAACAGTAAAACAAAACATTGAATTACCTAGCTTAATAATTCAAAATAGAGCAATTTAAATATTGAAAGTATCTAACTAAATTTCTTATAAAAAGATTTACACATGATGTTTGCTCACTTTCAGACAGCCATTGTGCAAGGATTGTGATACCTGGACTGAAATTAAAAACGATTTACTATTTCTGCACAATAGTTTTAGGGAGCTAACATGAAAACATAAGCACAATCCATGTACTACTCCTAACTACCATATTCCTACAAGTTCATGGATTATTAACCCAGGAACAGATTCCTGTTATGATTTCCACTGAAACCTATTTCCAACCTTTACCCACAGAGTATATTTATGAAGCCTCTATCCCATTAACATACATTTCCTCCCTTAATACTCTCACCAAGTTAAAAGAATAAAGATAGCATAATGATGTACGTTCCACTATACTCCAAGCAAAGGGAAACCCTTGGTAAATGAAATCACAGGGGACATATTTACTATTACCCACTTCACTCCAACACCCACCTAGTATGCAATGGAACATCCTCCAACTATTCCATACCTCAAGGAGTTCCAGGAATGGTGGAGATTACCCTACCTTGCCCATTGTGCCTTACAAGAAGGTGACACCATCCTTATAGATAAACAGTTTCCATGTGACAGTAGGACATCCTTTGATCCACCCTGCATCACATAGTAACTGTATCTTGGACCACACTAATCTCATTGGTCATAAAACCCTTCACAACCCAAGAACATTATAAATTTCTAAATGTAACACACGTCATGGACAAAACTGGACTCTGTCAACTTCTGCACTATACATACACAACAATATTGAAGGGGATGCATTGGATGCAGTAACCCTACCCAAAATGTCAATACTTTACAAGTATTAGAGTCAATAATTAACTAGAGAGGAACCATTGTCAATACAAGCATTTTTAGAACTGAACCGTTGTTTGACTAAACCATTTCGTTAGAACCTGACTCCAGAAACCCCATTTAATTCCTAAAAGATGTAACATCAGAAATGCAAATGATCTCCAATGCAGGTGGCATAGGGTTGAAAGGCACAAAAAAACTCCCAAGTCAAGCTGGTGCTATCCTTATGAATAAGCTCCCTAACAAGTTAATACAAATTCAGTGGAAAACCGTCCTTTTTAAACAGTCTAAGAAAATTATTATTTTATCTAACCTTTTATTCAACTTATGAGTTTCTCAGCCACAACTGTGCAAACAGTCATTTTAATACTAGGAACTGTATTGTTATAACTATGGTTAAAGTTTTCTGGATAGGGTAATAATTTTAAAGTGTGTATTGTTGTTTATTTGAAACTGTATATGTGTTTATTGTTAAGTGTCTTGTTTCACTCACTCGGTGCAGTTTAATTTTTTAATATTTATGAACACGAATTGTCCTGTCATGATTTTAATATTATTTTATATATACTATTCGTATCTGTCAAATGTAGTCTTTATTTTTATTTTAACTTTACCTTCTATGTGGCTACATGTTTCGCTGCCACAGGCAGCATCATCAGGCCAGCTGTTATGTCCATCAAACACTTATAAATACACAACACTTGTAACACATATTTTTATACATTTTTTGTACACGTCACATGATAAATATAGAAATAAAATAAATAAAAATAAAGATACATTTGACAGATACGAATAGTATATATAAAATAAAATATATTTAGTTCTAGTGCTGTTCAACAATGAATATTAATATTATTTTTGGAATTTGCAAAGGTACAGTAATTACTTACATTTCATCAATCAATTTTCATTAATATATTTTTATTTATTTATTATTTCTATTGTATTGTGTTATATTTATATTTATTGCATCTGTTGACTGATCACTGTATACCTTATTGTTATTGTGTTTTAAATTATTTAATTCTATTGTATTATAATATAATTATAACTATGTCCATACGAATTAAAAATGTTTACAACTATAATAAATAATAATAAAAAACTGGTGTGAAGCAAATTATTTATGTTTGAGTCGAAATAATATTGGTTATATGAATTGGGCTTATATAGAAAAATCAGAACCGAGTTCAGTTCTTAAAAGTATGCATATAGTTTAAAATCTTAAATTAAACTTTCAAACTGAACACCAATGTAAAAATTGGAAAGAAGTATCTTTGTGTTGAGAAAACTAAAACTGTGTGCTGATAAGTATCTAAAAACTAGTTTAATTTGCATACATATACAGTTATTAATTACATGGGGAAATTACCCAATTGTGAAAAATTACAAATGGGAATCAGAATAATGTTTGGTGTAACATTAAATCTTATTGAAAGTCTTTATTTTTAAAACTATATTTTCACCGTTTCTTCTCTATTTGTAATGGATTGTTTATTATTCATAAAAAGTAACATTAATGATTTTCCAATACATGTCTCTACACATATGTTTCTTAAAAGACATAGGTAGGATCTTAGAACTGGTCAATGTAACTACAGCATAACCACAAACTATTTTTTTGAGATTAGTAAAAAAGTATTCAGTTTATTGCTATTAAGTAAAATGAACTTGAATTAATTACATTGAAAAAAAAAATTAAACCATTGTTAATTGAATTAAGTATCTATAGCCCTCAGAGGTTTTTTGATGAGATACATACATGGTTTATGGGTTTCCTGACATTCATTTTGAGATATTTTGTGTATATGTTTTATTTATTTATTTTCATGATGTTTAACATATTTATAGTTGTATATTATTATAATATATTAAATATTCATTGATGCTATTGAATGTTCTTTGTTGTTTATAGTTAACACTTTAACTGTCATGGGGGTCCGATCAGGCCGGAAAGTATGGTCTTTACACGCAACAGCCGACCCGATCGGGCCGGCAATGGCTGGATGTCAACCTTTGCAACTTTACACATTTTTTGTTAGTTTTAGGTCTATGTGCACCGATTTGGAACTACGGAATATGGGTAATATTTTCACTCCACTGTTGGTCCTATTGGGCCGCCATTTTATCTTGCATTTATTTTTGTGCAGTATAAATATTCTATAACTTTTTGTACAATATTTTTTTATGAGTATTTTAGTATTATTATGAAATAGCGTTTACTTATAACTGAGAAACTATAAACAAATATTTTTCATTTATGTTTAGCAACATAATTGTTATGAATAATAAAATTTTTAAATATTTGTATTATGCATCATAATTTCTTTGCTCTATTAATTTTTATAAGCTATTAGCAAATAAATAAATAAATTAATAAGTATATATATATATATATATATATATATATAAACATAAATGTTTGAGTAATGGGAACAGAAACAAAAAATAGAAACAGTTGTATATTAATTATAAGTATTGTAACATTTGTATTCAAAATTTACTATAGCCTTAAAAAAAAATCCTCCCCTCCTTTTTAACACATTTCTAACTGAAATATACTATAATATATCCAGTAAAATAAAAACAAATAAATCTCACGATGGTTCAATTTGGCATTCCAGGAAAGTTGAGCAAAATAGCTCTGGCAGTTAGAGTTTTAAATATCTCTATGTCAATGTGTTGATTTATATTATGTATCTTAGTTATAATGTGACGTTGCCATACAGTCTATTTATTGTTCAGGCAATAAAGATGATTATTGATTATTAGTAAAACCAAAAAATTGGCCATAAAGCTCTTTTATAAAATGCAATTTCTCAAAATCGATTTTATCAATTTCATTCAAATGTTGGGAAGAATAATGACAATATAATTATTTAAATAAAGAAATATTGTTTAAGATAATTTATAAAATCTAACACTGTACATTTTACTTTCAATTTCTTACTAGCAACTATCATACAGATATTTTTGTGATTGGTTTTATTTAGTGATGGGTCAATGAAAAGTTTGTAAAATATTTTCGCACTTTTTTTATACAGATTGTCTGTGATTACGAATTATAATGAAAATTGTTTACTTGTACATGCGTTTGATTTTCTTAGAAAATTACACAACAAGCTTATGCTTACACTTTTGCATCCAATTTATGTTTCTTTTAAGTGGTAATATTATATAGAAAAAAAACTTGAACACAAGATCTCACAAAAATTACGTCTATTTAATTAAACGTGTTTCAACAACAAAGTCGCCATCTTCAATGATACATGAGCTACAATACCAAAACTATAACTTGTAGCTCATGTAACACTGAGGATGGCTACTATGTCATTGAAACATGTTTGATTAAATAAATATAATTTTTGTGAGATCTTGTGTTTCAGTTTTTCTCTAATATTATCTCACAAGTCATGCTCAATATTTATTTATGGCAATGTTATCTTTATCTTTATTAAATACGTAAAATATCTGGCACAGATATTCAATTGTTCAAACAATGAAATAGCCACAATGTGGCTAATTAAGTTTTCACTGCATGTGGCATTCTAATACAATAAAGTCAGGATTTAGTCAAACCCTGATCAGAAATTTTAAATTCTGATCTTTTCAATTTAAAACACTAAATTATTATGTCAATTCATGAACTTCTTAGAAGCCTCTTTTCACAATAGTAAATAATTAATATTTTTTTTTTTCATAGAAATTGTATTTTTTTAAAATTATCATTAATAAAATTGTTGTCTAAAACCAAAAATTTAATATTATAATCTATAATGAACTCACATTACAATTATGCCAGCAAGTCCAAAGTTTGAAAAGTGCCTACCTGTCTCATAATTAAGTTTTCTATAAGTGTCATATAAGTCCCATTCAGAGGCAAATACACAGCTTGTCTGAAAATATAAAGTAACAGATACAAGATGAGATATTACTTTTCCAATAATAATAATAATAATAATAATATGGTGTAACAGCCCATGAAGAATATTGACATGCCAGATGGAATTTTATCCATGTCGTGTGTGGTCAGCAAGAGTTGTTATTACCATAATGTTATTAATTCACATTTATTTAAGTTACAAAATATCCATATAGACTACAATCTATATCTCACATAAAAAACATTATGAAATTAACAATCTAAAGTTAAACAAACTAAACCTTAGGTTTAAGAAGAAGAAAGAATATAAACATTGTTAATTGAATAAAACACTTTTTCATACCACACTCTTTCAACTTGAAGCAGATTAACTAAACACAAAATTAAACACAGAGTCTATTGCATAAACATAAACACACGATTATGTATCCCATTGGACAATTTTCAGCAGTGATATAACTATTACATGATATACATATAGAGTATAACTGCTATTTGTCAGACTGCAAATTCCTGGTTGATGGCGAGGCTATGGTGTATACATGTTGTTGTACCTCAAGGATCAGTTCTTGGATCTAATCTGTCCTATGGAAATTACATTATGACTTTAACTCTAAACTAAAAAAAAACGAGCTTGCACAGCGTGTCTGTATGATTGGTTGTGTAGACGATACTGCATTGGTAGTAAGAGCAAAAATGAAGGAACAGCTCATAATAGATATAGAAACAAGATTTTACCAGCAATCGTTGATAAGGGACTGCAACTTGCTCAGGAAAAAAAAACAAATTAGTGCTTTCGTATATATGAAGGAATGAGGGAAATATGAAAGTGTTGATAGGTGTAACATGGGTGGGGACTAAGGACAATTAGAGTTTCAGGTATCTTACAGTTATATTTGTAAAGAAGTATAGGATAAAGGAGCATATTAGAGCTATTGCAGTAAAAACTAAAAGTAGCTGCAGCCCTAAGAAGGATAATGCCCAATAAGGGAGAGGCCAGTGTAAGCATCAGGAGTGACAATTGTACATTTAGTGCTGTTGTATGCTACACCCTTTTGATAATGAGGTTTAGTTATAAGCAAGTACGGAAAATATCTTAACAAGTGCAGAAGAGAGCCATGTTGTGTATATGTAATGCATACAGTGTTTCATCTGAGATATCCATTGTGATTTCTGATGTTATGCCTGTAAAATAACCAGTGATCAGGGAACATCAAAGTATGTTGGACAGGATAGATATCTGGATGAGGACCACTTTTTAAAAGAGTGGCAAGAAGAATGAGATCAAGATTCAGGAAAAGCTAGGTGTGATATGGTATAAAAACCCTCATACCAGATTTGAGAAATTGAAGTAATAGGGAAAATAGAGATGTAAATTATAGAAATGTCACATGGACCACGTTCCTAACGGACATAGATGCTTCATGTACTTCAGAAGCACTTCAGACTTTGCAGGGAGGTTATTTGTGCTTTCTGCTCAGAGATAGATACTATATGGCTGAGATGGAATGTAAAAAGAAAGCTAGTGGAAGAGTGACTAGAATCCAGCAGAAGTATTCAACACCTGATGCCGTTTATGCTAGATAAGGCAAATTAAATGGATGCAACTAACAGGTTTTTTTTTTAACATTAAGAGGTGACAAAACAATTATTGCAGCTTTAAGTGTGTAATACCCTTAATTATCAGCTTAGATAAAATCCTCCACTCTTAAGTGATGCTGAAAGGTAATTTCAGTGTAGTAAGGACGGATATTGGGAGAGAGGTTAGTGAGTAAAAATCTCACAGCACAGTACAAACTGGCTATGTGATCTTAAACCTTTTGATGGTTTATCCTTTCTTATAAACAAAAAAAGTGTGTAAAACTGGAAAGAAGGAATGAGGAAGATTTATTGGTTTACTATGATTAATGAGTTATTGATGAATATTAATTAAATGGTTTATTAATTCTTAAAACTTAAAAGAATACAATTAATTAAATATAAGACACACATGTTATTATGCAAGTATCTGTAATTTTTAATAATGAAAACTAAAAATTATGTTGGAAAATAAAAATAAAATGTAAAAAAAAAAATTCTATAATGCTCATAAATAACGAGTCACTAATTAACTTTTATAAACAAGTCAGCAAATTCTAGTAAAAACTACAACCAATTAATTTATATTAACTAAACTAATTATCTTTATGGTATTAATTTTTGGGAGAATTCAAAACACATTATAATATAGCAACAAATTTTTTGTAAAAAATAAAACATGTCTGATGCACCTTTTGTTAGGGATCAAAGGGGTTCCAATAGTTGTGTTCCAAATAAATGATTTAAACAAACAATGGTCTACTTCTAAAAATGCTTGTATTCACAATCTGGGTTTCTCTCTTGCAACTTATCGACTCTAACACATATAAAATCTTTCTAGTAAGCTTTTGACTCTAACACATATAAAATTTCTCTAGTGAGCTTTTGACTCTAATACATATAAAATTTTTTTAGTAAACTATTGACTACATAGTACATATAAATGTTGACATGTAATACCAAACTAATTAATTAGTTAAATATTCTAAGAAAGGATTAAATAAAGCAATAATGCTAAAATTTCAAAATTATTTTAATAATTATAAATGAGCTACAATTGTTTCGCCTTGCGGCATCATCGGGCAACTGATAATTAACAAGTATTGACAACTATTTATACATACACAAGTAACAGAAAACTAAAATACAATAGAGAAATCGGGAAGGGTAGGGGGAAATTGTATTAAATTCTTCACGCCTTCTAAAACCCATCCATTACATAGTTCATCAACCTTCATCTACTTGCTAGGTCATTCCCCCTACCCTTCCCGATTTCTCTATTGTATTTCAGTTTCCTGTTACTTGTGTATGTATAAATAGTTGTCAATACTTGTTAATTATCAGTTGCTCGATGATGCCGCAAGGCGAAACAATTGTAGCTCATTTATATTATTAAAATAATTTTGAAACTTTAGCATTATTGCTTTAGTTAATCCTTGAATATGGAGTTTCGACAAGAAATATCTGCTGTTACATTAAAATTAAATATTTTAAGCTTTCGATCCAGAGCTATCCAAATGGTTATGACAGAATACAGACTTTAACATGAATTACAAATATTTACTAAATTGCTTTACACTTGAAGCTTGCTCACCTTAGTAATGCCAAATTCCCATGATTCTGTACTGTGATCCCATGTAGTGAACATTCTCTTCAGCAAACAATCTAATCTTATGACAGCATCCTGGTCACGTTCTCCCATCCGGCAGAGTTTCCACCTAGTCCAGTCTCTCCCTTAATAAACTGATTTCCTTTCCTCTCCACTAGGAGTGTATATACTCCTCCATTGTTAGTGATGTACCGGATGGTTGCAAGCCAAGGAATTAATCCAACTTTTTGTATTCTGTCTCAATGATTGTTTATGCTCTGATCGAGTAGACTTAGAATATTTATCTATTACATTCTAACTTAACTTTAAATCTTAAATCCTAACAGTAGACTTACAGGCAGAATTAATTACTCCAGTGTTTAAAGACAGGTTAAACAAGATTTTCAAGAGAAAGGATAATGAATGCTTACACTTATTAAAATACAAGGCTGGTGTTTCATCAGGTCTTGGACTAGAGTTAGTTTTTAGTTTTGACATATTTTTCTTTACAACATCTTCATTTACAATCATTAGAGAATATGAGTTACAAAATGACTTATAAAACATCCCTGAAGTTGCTTGGGATGAGGTAGTGTATACAAAGGTAGTGTATACAAAGCAATAGCATTACAGATATCATTACTTTCATGAAATTCTTTAATCCTTGTATAAAAATTTTGATAGTGGAGCTACAGCATAATTCTTAGAACATGTAAAGTCTCAAAATTTGTTATGTTCTCTCCTCAATATGAAAGATACATTCATAAAAAAATAAATAAATAAATAACATAGAATTCTTAAATTCTGCTCTAACCTTTGAGATTGATTATAAATTTCTGAAGAAAAAACTTTGTTTGTTTCTGCTTTAAAATAAAGATATCTATGGCAAAAGACAGTATTTCATAATAAAAAAAAATCTCATATTGAAGTTAGGATCACCATGAATAGTAAGCATTGCTAGTAAGCAGGCCATTATATAGTCTGTATCGACCATGTACCAAGCATTGTCAACCATGGGCTGTCCGACAAGTTTCATAGCCTGTGACAGATTACTTCTAGACATTGGAAAAGTAATTATTAAAAGTATTCCCTACTTTTTTACTTTATGAGCATGGGAAATTACCATAAATGATCAAACAGTAGTCACCGGGGCGAATATATACCCCGCTTTAAATAATTTACTATGATTGATAAAGATCAGCATTAAGATTGTAATCTTATCTAATAAATCCATACCACCTAATTATAATCAGACTTGAGCTAATGTATGTTATAATAACAAACAAATCTCAGTTTACAAATTATTCCATCAATCACTGATGTTTCATTTATTTTTGTCATCGGACAGTCAATAGCAAAAACTCTTGGAGAAATGAGTTAAAACTTTTAAAATACAAAGACAGACTTACATTATATCCAATCACAATGGTTTGAGACAATTTTTTCTTCTTAACGGGGTTAAACGTCTGCACAAAAGAATCCTCCAAGTATCTTGAAGCTGTTTTATCATGTCCATGAATCTGAAAGGAAGATTAGATTGTATTAGATTTTAGATTATTAGGGTATGAGGACTCAAGAACCGTCTATATCAACCTAACCGTATTATATACCCCCAATGGAAAGGGGGTATATATAATACCCCCACTAGGAAGGCAAGCCAATGTCTGTGGCTTCAATGAGGTTTAGAAGTTTTCACCAGATGCACATGGTTATAAACCCCTGAATAGCCCTTCTCATAATCTCAAGCCTTTTCATATTCTAGAGTCTAGAGTGATATGTTTAGCAATCTCTTCAGACTATTTATATAGCCTACAAATGGAATCACTATTGATGATCTGAAGTGTTAGTTGATGTTTCCTGAAGTGACCATGATCAGTGAGTAGTGCCATAACTTGTTTCAGACGACCTTTACTCAACTCCACAAACCAGTCGGTAAGTTAAATGTGTTTGTGCCTCTGACAAGCTTATTACCGAGCATTTGTCTCAGAGTAATTATGCCAGCATTGAAAATGCCTAACTTACCATTGTAGGGAGTAGATCTAACGAGATTTTAGTAGACCTAAATGCCTAACGCGACTGTCTCTTGATGGCATTGTAGGGAGTAGACTTTGTTATTCTACAGGCTTGCTCCGGACCTAGAAAGGAAAATTTAGCGCCTTTTTTTTTGCCAATTTGTTTGCACACTCATTACCATGGATACCCAGCTAAGGTTTACAGAGTTGTGCCAAGCTAGTATATTAATAGCCTGATAGCACTCCTATACCAGCTTAGAAAGGGATTTGATCTGAGTCAAGAACCTTAATTAAGGGCAGCTTGACTATCAGATAGAATCACTATGTGTTTGTTGATACAATACTTAGCTATTCCTAAGTTAGCATATGCCATAATTGCGGAGACTTTGGCTTGGATAATAGTGCTATACTTTCGTAGACTTATACTAAGAGCAGTTCTAGGAGTAGTACACTGTACAATAAATACCCATACTTTCCCTCTATGACAGTGTCATCCGTGTACCAAACAAGACTGCTCAATTTAAATCTGAGTTATCCTTTTCTTTCCACTCCTCATGAGAGCGATAATTTACTGAAAAAGTCCTCATAAAGACGTACTATGCACCCATGACATCTGAGATCATATTCAGCACAGAGCGATCTAGAATTGACCTAGTAATGGTGGTATGACTGGTTCTGGTCAGGTCCTCCCTCCAGTGACCCGCGACGGTCAGTCTATAAGCTGATTTGCATGCTTCTGCTATAATGAAAATTCCAGAGGCAGAAGCCCTATGCAACTTCTAGGGTAAGTAAGGGGATACTTGTGAAAGCCCCAGTAATCATGATACAAGCAACACTCTATAAGCTGGCTAGCTTTATTATTACTTGGTTTACCAAGTGCTCTGTAACTTGAGGCCTCACTACCACACTATATAGACAAATTGAACCTGCAATGCACCTGGTCATCATAAGCAACCATTTGGCTTTAAGCAGAAGATTATTTTTGTGCTCATTCTAAGTCAGTTCACAATCTAGGGCCAGTCCTAAGTATTTGACTGATTTAGAGATTCCCAGCTGAGTTCCTTACAAATTCAGTTGGGAAAGAGACTGCAAGTTTTGTTTCCTTTTGAAAGGTACCACTATTTCTCTGAGTTCACTGCACAAATCAAAATTACGCTGTTCTGATCCACATACAAAAGCCAAGGAATGAATTTTGCAACAACATGATGCATATCTAAATTTTCAGTTAGAATTTCTTGGTTGCTTCCACAGCTTATGTCGACACTTGTATACAAATCATGGATTGTTTGACGACGGTCTTCGTGAACAAGTTGTCAAATTTTTACAACATTTTCATCCATTTTGCTTGTGGAAGGTCGTTTTGAACTATGATCATCTTCAAGAGAAGTTCTGTCAGCCTTGAGTAAAACATATCGCTCAAAAACCTGTGTTCTGTTTAGGGAATGTTCTTCAAAAGCTTCTCAAAGCATTACAAAAGTTTCAGTAGGCGATTTACCAAATTTAAAACAACCCTTGATTCAAGCTCGTTGCTCAAATTTATCAACCATCATGAAATTTGCAAGTATTAGGAATTAGATTTATCTAATAACTAATTTTGGGTTCAAATGAAATTTATACCATTTATTATAAATGACAGGTATTTAATTAAGATAAAGAGATTATTGTGATATACCAAAAATTCAAATGAGTCTACATATATTATAACTTATAAAATTCACTTAAGAATTCGCTCTATGTTTGCTTACCAGCAATTACTAAAACATTACTGAAATTTGGCAGCTATTACTTACATTACTCACCAGCAGCTATTACTACCGTGTTTTTGACTGTAATGTTCCCAAAGTTGATACTAATTAGTTCTGTTGGCTGTCCCAACCAATGCTTTTGGTCAATCAACGAGCAGAGCCTCTGATTGTCACCGTTGGTTTCTTCAATAATGACTGACCCCCTTTTTAGGTCATGGTGGGTTTATATACCTTGCCAGGTTACTGAACCAGGTATATTGTCTAACGTCAGTAATTGAGACACTTTTTGATATATTTCACAAAAATAAGCTGCCTTCTGTGTATTGTCTTGGGACTGTGAATAAAATTATATTTGATAGTTTTTATAATTTTACCTAACAACTGTTCTTAACAATTATTCCTAACACAAGTGAATGTTAAAACACAACTTATAGACCGAACACAACCTCACAATACAACTAAACTTGGCACACTGACTCATTATATATTACACAATCGGATACTAGCATGCCAGCATTTACAGTCATGTCCAACAGCCGTGATGTGTACAGTCCGAGAACTTTATGATAGCACCTTGTATAATTCCTGCATTTAATCTAAGTAAAACAACAGAAAACATAATTCCAATTTAAACCAATATTGACTTTCAATTGCTGATTGAAGATGTTCTTTTTTTAATACGCTTAAATCTAAATTATAAATAGTGTCATTTGTGTCCAAAACGAAACATGAACTAAAGTTATTTATATGTAGCTTAATGGGTTATGCTGAAAATATCAGAATATACAATAACTTCATAGTTCTTATTTCCATTCAATTTATTAAAATATGCTTACAAAATCAAATTACTAAATGTCATTTAATTTAGCAAAAACTTATTAGGTAGTTCTTGAGTTAAGGACCTTAACTTAATTATGTTTGTATATACTAAATTAAATTTTCACTCAAATTCCAGAACAAGAAATTACCATATTGTAATCCTCATCAGATTTCCTTATTATATTCATACTTTGCAGATTTAACAAACAAAGAGTTTCTGTTTCCTGGAGCAGAATAGTAAATGTACATATTGGTGCTGACTTTGTAATCACCTTTCTCTTCTCTTGAATATTTTTCTTTGCTGAAAACATAATAAAGTGATATATTATGTGTCTCAAAATGTCTACAAGTTCTTTGCTACCAAACTGTCTCAATTAAAAAACACTTTGTAGAACATTATCATTGTTAGTGGTATTTTCTAAAAATGTTGACAAAATGTGTCTTATTTTATTCATTTAAACAATTAATTTAGGTTTGGAGGAAGGAAATATACTGAAGGGTTGGAGGGTATGTCGGTACCATTCTTACAAATAATTCGAAAGCATTTGATACTCGTAGACCAAGGGCAAAACTAGGATTTCTGTCAAAATAGAACATTGACCCAACACTGTCCTCTCTCTTTGGTGGGTTACAGGATCAAATCTAAGACTCAAAAGATAGATTTCAAATCTATTTTTTTAATTAATTATTTTAACCTTGATGATCAATAAATACTTTTGAATTTTAAGTAAAGTTTTCAAATGAACCAACTAATCAAGCCTTTAACTGTAAATATCTTTTTAAGAATACCAACTTACTGGTACATCTATTTGACTTTCTTTTAAACTGTGCTTCTCTTACTGGTTCTCATTAATGTAAAGTTGTTATAGTTGCAAAAGAAAATAAGGAGAAAAATTACTATCAATGATTTTAGGGTGAGAGCATCACACAACACAAGCTATGTTTAAAACAAAATAAAAGGGATTGGCTTTGAATTGGTTCAGCTCAACACATGAACTCTATCAATTGTCTTGTTTTCATTTGGCTTTATTACCCTTTTTTAATAAATAGTTCAGAACCCCTACAGAAATAGGTTTATATTTGGTTGTTACAAAGATGAATTAATATAACTTAAGATTTTTTGAATTGCAATAAATTTTTGATCTAGCAGTAGAAACTGAAATGTAGAAGATTTCTTAGCATAATCACTAATAAGAAAATTGAAGCTAATCATACATTATAAAAAAACATGACCAGGACAACTTACTATTTCAAATGCTGAAAAACATATAAAAAATTGTCTAAAGTTACATTAAAACAATGGGGGGGGGGACTGAATCCATATGATGATATTCAATTTTGTGTATGCGTGTGTTTTGTATTTTTTAATTTTTTGTCATTTTTGTTAAATTTATATATTTAAAAAATAATAAAAATATCAACAACAAGATAAATAAAAAAATTAATTGAGGATCAACCCCAGGATTATAAATAATTATGGGGGAGTCCATGAATTATAAATAACTATTTATATTTTTAATTTTACAAGGCACTGCCTAATCACTAAAGTTTTTTTTATATAGTAGAACTGCTATTCATTAATTAACAAAATTTAATTTTCTTAATAATTATTATCCTTTTTACTATTGTATTATTTTATTATAGACACATATTGGATTCACTTCTAATAAGCATCAAATGCTGTTCTCAACTCGTCCATCACTATACCACATGACACCATTGTGTGGGTATGCTATAATAATTAAGATATTTGCTATTGCTAAATTATACGTACATTAATAACCTTGAGATCAATTTCTATAAAAATCCCCAAATATTCATGTTTGTACTACACTAATTAGTAAATTCTGAATACAATTGAAATGTATTTAATTCTTTTAATGTCAATTATGTGTACTGTATTTATATAATAACCATCTATTCTTAAGTGTACTTCACAAAAACAAGTGAACTGTGTAAAAGTGTTTCTAGCTACCAAATGTGTGAACTCTCATGTCAATGTGTATCATGTCCAAAAAAGAACTTCATCTATTAGAGACATTTTCTATGTTTTTTTGCATGATTGACTCAGTTGTTAATTACCATTCTAATTATTGTTCCTCATAATAAATGCCCCTTTTAACAGATACACAGCTGTTCAGTGAATACTGAATGGGTGGTAGTTGGCCATGAGCTAATATTATCTTTCTAGCAATTTGGACTGCAGTTTTGTTACCTGGTATTCCACAATTACTTGGAATCCATTGTAAACATAATATATCTCTTCCATCCATTTACAGAATCAAAATCATAATATTTAAAGTACAGCTGATTTTGAGTCATACAGGACGCATACTTTTCCCAACGGATAGGACAAGCAATGCACAAGAGCTGCATCAATGGCCATAAGTTACACATCAAGACTTGATATAGCATTATATGGAATATAAAATTTCCCTTCAGTAGTCAAATTAAAAATCCAGCTCTTACACTTTTATTCTTTATATCAATTGAGCCATCTGTATAGATTTTTATGTATCCCTTATTTATCATTGCAAGGGCCATCTGCTAAAGGTGGTATAACTCAAATGTTTTGAGATAATTTCCAGTAGTTTGGTTTGGATCTGACCAACACACAAAAGCCACAGTGGAACCAAATAAACCGCATTCACCTTCTCAGCATGAAATTGAGATATATTGGTAGATAGTTCTGAAAAGCCCACGCATATTAGTTTAAGTGTCTATGAGTCTTTGATAGCTGACCATATTAACATGTTATAATAATCTGGCACACTATCATCTGTTAGATAAATTGGCAAGTAATATCTGCTCAGTCTTCAGTTTTGATCGTCCTGTATTATATATTGTGTACATTATTTTACTTATTAGTAATTGTTGTCTTACACAACATATGTTCAACTTAAACGAAATTTGAATTTAAGACAAACATTTGAAACCTACTATGAAACAAAGACTGTTTCTCCATGGGTAATCAAACCCTCATGGTCTCTGGCTGGCGACAAATATATAGTGCGCCTAACAGGATGGCACTTTGCAAAAGTTCTCCCTATTCTAAGGAGTACAAAAAAAAAGTTCAAAAAAGTTGTTATTTGTGTTAGAATACTTTGAGAAAAGATACTTAATGGGAGTGTAAGATTATGGTGTTGTGCCATGCATTTTTCCTTGTTTCAAACATTTCCACAAAACAAACAAATTTTAAAATACATTTTTAAAATGTAATTTTGAACCAATATGTGATTTTATAACATAATTTTATTGATTTTTCAACTATTCACAGGTTTTAGTTTTTACTCCTAATAGTCACTTTCAGCTTTACACAACCACTCGCTTAGGCAATATAACTGGTGATATATGACTCTGCACTCCTTAAAAGGTTAAACTTGTATCACTTATGTGATAAGAGTAGTTTTTGTTTTGTTTTTTCTATATTGTTAATTTCTCTCTTAAAATTGACTACTATTTTATCAACATCATAATAAATATGGGAAGAATGTATAACTAGAATAGAAGGACTTTAGATACAACTGAACATATTAATTGACACAAAATCAAGACAGATATCAGACCCTATATTTCTTTAAATAATTTAACATTTTTTGATCAATTTTGTAACAAATATTTAAATCGTTTTTTAAATAAAATGTTGCAATTTTCTTTGCTTTTATTGTCTTGTTGCAACCTCTTAAATTAAATTATTTCTTAATAATCATTATTTTTATTTAAATGTTTGATTGATAAAAATGTATTAAAAGAAAGATAAAAGTGGGAAAAGAACATATCAAGTAAGATTTTTGGATCTCTTGAGGTCTTATAGTCGATGGCTCTGGACGGTGCTTGACCGAAGCAGGTTAGTATACTTTATTCATGAATTTAAAATTGTTTGGAAACATCTTGAACACATGTCAAACTATTACAACCTTGATAATTAAAATCGTTTAGAATTTCACTTACATACATTCTTTATTTACCTAAAGCCAAGGCTTGTACATAGTTTTTTGCTTCCAGAATGCCCACACTGCTGACTGCTTCCGGAGGTTTGCTGGAGTCAGACAATTTAAACACAACAGATGGTGCTCCATTGGAAAATCTGCTATTTGAGTCTCTCTGAAAATATGAAAGTAGACTGGAAATGAAAATTATTTCTGGACTTTAAGTAAAACTAATTATTCCTTTAGTCAAAATTGTCTCATGAATAAAAATATAGCTGGACTTGTGAGAAGGTATATTATCTAAGAATCGGATATTATGACCTTTTTTGTGTTACAACAGGGCTAAGATAAGTTGTACAGCTATAAGAAAAATTACTATTAATCTAAATATTAAAGGTAACAACAGGCTGATCAAGTAATGGCATACACTGATAACGTGGATTGTAAGGAATAGAGAATGACTACAAAAAGCTGTACAGAATTAGGTGCTAGAATTGGAAGTGATAGGGCTACAAATCAACCCACACATAAACATTTGTAGATACATACGTATGCGACCATGCCCTTTTGTAGATGACCTCAGCTTCAGTGGAACTAATGAGTAAAAATTTTTAGGATACGTCATAATAACACCTCAAAACAAAATAGAAAGTGATATAGATGTCAGAATTTTGACAAGCAATAGATGTCATTATTCAAAGAGTGTCCCATAAGTCAATTTAACTTTATAACTTATAACTACTAAACGAGCATTTTTTTGTGGCCAAATACATTTTTGTTTGCCTTATTCAAGGTTACAGTTTAACATAATTTGATCAACAACTTAGAAGTGGTCTTGATAAAATATACATTTCGGTTTTATACAACTGAAAAATACCTAAATGTATGATCAAAATATCCTCACATACCAAATTTGATTGGAATCAATTAATTTGTTTGATTTATAAGGTTCTGTATAACTGGCAGATGATAGATGATAGACAGACAGTCTCAAAAAACCACATTTAAAAAAAATAAATTAATTCCAAAGACCTTAAAACACATATTTCTGTAAATATACAATTCAATTTTTGATTCATCTGCTAACTTTTTATACTTTATATATATATATATATATGAGGATATTAAGGAAGACGGAGGAGGAGAGGATATCGTATCACAGCATAAATCGCATACATTGAGAAGTTAAAATGTACATTCTCAAGACTGGCATGTCTATGTATAACAGGACCAATGAGGACTTGCTCTACTGTGGCTAGGGAAGTTATTTTGGAATTAACACCCCTCCATATAGTAATTGAACAGGTTCCTATGAATGATTTTCTCAAAATAGTAATGATTGGGTTTAATCGGCATGATCTGCAATCAGTTGGAAAAATCTCCTCAACAGTCCACAGGACTCCATTGTTAAAAATTTTATATGTAGAGGCAGTTTCAGTACTGAACTAAGTACAAAAAGAAAATTGAGCAAGTACTTCTTAAAGGGGAGCACTATTAAATGATACATAGATGTGCCTAAAACCATAGAAGGAGTCTTTGAGCCAAAATCCAAGTAAGTATTCAACAGCCATGGTCAAATATCCCAGTATCTTTTTAGTAGAAAATCATACAATAGAGATTTCTATAGTTCAATGTCGATAGAAGATATGACATGAATGCACTGGGAAACATCATTATGACCAAGAATGAAGCAAGCTAAAGTCAAAGTCACATCCATTGTGTTTTTTTTTTTTTTTATGTCAAGGGCATAATTTTGGAAAAACGGGTTCAGAAACACAATAGTAAACCAGCATTATTATAAAGAAGTATTGATAAAGATAAAAGAAATAGAGAAAAAAATCTTCTAATAAATGGTTTCACTCTTCATCAGGACAATGTGCCTGCTTTCACAACCATTTCTGTGAAGCAGTGTTTGGTAGACAAACAGATTACTACACTGAAACATTTTCCATACTAGCCAGATTTGGCATTATGTGGCTACTTTCTTTCCCCTAAAGTTAAATCTGTGATGCAGTAAAAAAGAAAACAGCAGATGTATTAAAACAGATCACAGAAACTGATCTGCCCCATGCCTTCGGTGGAAAAATAGACTGCATCACTGTGTGTGTGCAAATGTGAACTGTATTGAAGAGAACAAGCATTAAATATTGTAAAACATAAATATCATATCAGTTTTGTTATTTAATTGACACACTTATTATTTATGGCAACATTACATCATTCTGTAAATATTATATATCAAATCACTTACAGATTTCAAGCTCTTTTCACTGGATGTTTCATATATGAGTGGTTTTGGTGTTACATTTCGTCCATTTTCATCGTACACCTATCAATGAAGATGATAAAAAACTTATGAAATGTGCAGTACACCAAAACATTAAATCAATAATATTGTACTTAGTGATAGTATTTACTCAAGGAGCTAAAGATAAGTTTATAGCTTAACTCTTGAACTTTCATCTGTATATTTTTAGAAGGAAGAAACCCCATTTTGAACTGCAATCATCTATTTTTATTTACTAGTCCCTTAATTTTTATCTGATTAAACTATTTAAAAAAATGTTTGATTACGAAAGAATCGAGCTTTTGTACTTCAACATGCACAAAATGTTGCAACAATTAATTGTAAACTTTGATCAAATTCAATAAAACAACAACATAAGATATTACGAGACTGTAAAGGAGCCACGCAACAAATTAACAATGATAAACTATGATAAAATTAAATAAATAGAAATAAAAAAATATTAAAGGGCTGTAAAACAAGTTTTGCAATGAATTAACAATGATAAAACTTGATGAAACTGAATAGTCAACAAAATAGAATATAACAGGGATATAAAAGGGTCTTGCAACAATAGAATCCAAAAATTTTAAATTTTATCAAAAACATTCAGACGATGCAAAAACGTCAATATTCTATTAAGAATTTCAGCATTTCCCCCCATCACCTGATTCAAAGTGGATAGAACAAATGTCCTACACACACCTCACAGTATAACACAATCTATTAAGATGTGCCTAACCATTGAACACTTCAATAGAATGGATATTGTGGTGGATATGTTCATTTCTATATTCATGAGTAGTCATGGAGTACCTGATGCGAAGAGGAGTAATCACCACTTCCTTTTGACGACTGGCATGAATTAATGTACTTAAATTGTTATTAAAGGGCGGACAGTAACTTTTACTTTCCCGAGTTTATTGTCTGCTTTTGTGTTTCCATTTATTTCTAAATGGCCAGGTACCCAGCAAAATGATACTAAATATCCCATACTACAATATCCCATAGCTGAAGTCTGTGTATGCAACAGAGAATATCCTCAATTAAAGGATTCTTAGAATTCATATTCAGGATAGTCTGTAAATCACTCTTGGAGTGGGAAAACAAATAATAAATAGTTAGGCAGTAAAATCATTAGAAGCTGAGGGTATATATATGTCCATCTGAATGAGTAACATACACAACTGACTTTATTGTCCAGTTTAGAACCTTCAAAAAAGAAAAATAATCTCACTAGATGAGGAAAACAATTTCTTTTGTCAACCCTTCAAGTTGACAAAATTTATTGTTACGTCTGCATCTTAAGCCAACTTTAGAATTACAATTGATAATTAAGAATTAATAGAAAAATAATAAAATAAATGAATTTGAATAATGAAATGATGCGAATTATAAGTGATGGAAAATTGTTCAAGAACCAGAAGACCCTTGAATAAACTTAATAAAAGCAAAAGTAGTAAAATTTCAAAAGGGAAAATTGGTACTAAAAAAATCCCATCAATTGAAAGTACTTAGAAATACGAATCAAAGCCCTCATTCACCGACAAATCATCAAATTGTTCATGTCACGCAGCATTAATTTAATAATAGTCATACAAAGCTTAATTAGCATATAAGCAAAATTAGAAAAATTTCATGATGAGCAAAGTTAGAGGAATTTTAGTAAATCTTAAGACGTCGAAACTTAGGCTAAGGTGCAGTCGCCAGCATTAACCTCTTTTCAATAGAGTCAGCAAAGCAAGATAAACAATCAGAATTGAATTACATAATTTAAAATAATTAACCCTTTAATATCTGAAACACTTATAAAATCAAGACTTTCAAATTTCTCAAACGTTTCTACTCATTAAAACTATAAGTGAGGAATGCATTATAGTAGAAAAAACTTTAATAGGATGAAAAAGGCCAGATGAATACTGTTCGAGAAGACTTTGATGCTGTGAATTTGTGACAAATTGGCAAAATTATTATTTAAAACTTTATTGAAAATTTAAAATTATAGGACCAAGTTTTATGGTTAATATATACCGCATGTTAAATAAGTCCCGGGACGGTTTAATATTTTTTTAACCATTACAGATAGAGATAAAACTTTGCACATTGTTATTGGATACCTATGTTAATGGTTGGCTAATAGAAAAAATTTGAGATTATTTATTTGAGTTTTGGTTGATAAATAAATTATAAGTAATATTGCTTAAAACTAATTTTATTATGAAGAATCCTAATTAATATTAATAAAAATAAGCAATTTAAAATTTGTGCTCTGGAAAGAATTGCTTCTCATAATAGGATGTATTTTATTCCATCATGGTGAAATTCCTCCAAATTGGCAGAACTCGAGAGAGAATTATCCAAAAATATAATAAATTTAAAATTAAGGAAATAAAATAAGAATCTTAAACAAGATAAAAATAGAAATACAGGGATTAAAAAATGTTGGTGTACATTCTTTGGTCTCTGATTCTTGGAAATGCTTAAGTACGTTTCAACAGACCCAGTAAAGATGTGTTATAAAATGAAGCGAGCTTAAGTACGTTTCAAACTCTAAACTCTGCCTAAGAAAGAGATGTATAGCACAAGTAGTAACCCTAAGGTGTAAGAAACTGTGTAATGTATGTGAACTATGTGTTAGTCACTATTTGGATGAAAAAAACACTAGTCTCTGTGTTGTGGGTGTTATGTGAGTGTTTGACTGGGGACCATGAGAGAAGTCAACCCCCTCTTAATTGCTACAGATAATCTGCATCTCCCGCCCACTGACAGTATTCTTTAGGAGATAACAATCAATATATTTAGTTTAGTTTCCTACAGGTTATATTTATAGCTCAAAATTGTTATAGCTGATTTTGTTAAAATTTAAATTGTATGTGTTGATCTTATGATGAATACCCATAAACTTGGAGATATGGCCAAAATATATCCACCATGTTGATCAATATCTATCTACCTATTAGTGCTTTAGCATACTCCAGGCACAACAGATAGACAAAGACATATATCTACTATAAATTAACCCTTTAATGCCCACTACACAAAACAATTAAAAATATAATAAAATAGTTAGGTACATTGTTTTATGTCACAATTCTTCAAATTGTACAGACAATTGATTTGCTGCACCAACCTTTTGCTGATTTTGACATATTCTAAAAAACTATATTTTTCTTATATTTGTTATAATTAGTTATTTGCAAGAAATATAGTCTTTCTGGGGCACGAAAAATGGTGTTTTCTGTGAAACTTAATTATAATCAATCTCGTCAACTTCCACTCAAGCCTGCCACCGTTTATTAAAAGTTGGCCCTCCCTACTTATACCTATTAGTTCAAATAACTACACAAAATTGTGTCCTGGGTGGGGTTCAAACTTACGACCTTAGCACAGTTTTAGATCAGAGGAGAGACAACTTAAGCCTCGCGGCTACCAGAACACTTAGGAATAGTCACTCTTTTAACTTTATTTAAGTACAGTAGTTGGATTGCCTATTTTACAACATAATTATATTTGCCAAAATTAACACGTTTATTTATTTGACTATCAGAATTTAAGAGTAGGTTTTACAAATTTATTAACATATTCAATTATGGTCTGATTTTTTTTGAAACTCATATTATAAAAGTATTTTAGTGCGCTGAGTTCAAATTTTATATTATTTTGTCATTCTATGGCCTCTATACACTCAAAAAATGTTCAGGATTAACTAAATACACCCCCCCCCCCTTCGCATTATTACTATTATTATTACTCACCTTATTCTCTAGTTCTTCACTACTTTTTGAAGTCATGCAAAAATTCTCCGTTCTGTGACAAAAATACACATCAACATTCACAGAATTGTTAGGTAGGCCTACAATTGTGTTATATTTCTACTAGATCTATATAACTGTTTTGAGTACAATAACAAAACTCCCTTTATACTGGATTCATCCATAAATGGGACTCATCATATATAGTCCTACTCATGAGTAGCTGCATTCAATATATACATTAAGAGTCCCGTTTGTGGATCAATCCATTTAGTCGAGTGAAATGAGATATATAAATAACACTTTTAGTAAAGTGTATAAAAATTTATTACTTATATCTGCTCTTAGGGACATTTTTAAGTTACACACAAAATATGTTCCTTTGGAGGTAGGCCTAAGCATAATTTGGTACTGTACTAACAATTTAATTTAGAAAATGGTACCTGTTTATTTAAAAAATAATAATATCCATTTCTATAGCTCCTACGAAAAAAGTTAGTTATGAATTGTTACTCTAAATTACAAAGAAAATTAGATAAATTCGAATTTGATTGTTTTATTCACTGTGTTGTTTCATAACCTCAAAATTTGTATTTACCAGTTTCAAAAATCAGATATAAGTATAGGAATTATTGAATATTTAAAATATAACCTTAAAAACAATAAACTTCGAAAAAAAAATAAAGAAAAGTTTGTGCCCTTGTAGAAATAAGGCAAAAACTTGTACAGACTTGAATTTTCTTTTAGTTTGTAACTTTTCCTAAAAACATTTTGTGATGCAAAAAGAAAAAATTCGGTACAGTGTAAATAACTTTATAATCAATAAGTAAAATATTATGAAAATCGTCTCAGTAAGTTGAGTAGCGTACCTCGAGACTCAGCTACCCTCGGGGCCTCACTTTAGAAACTACAGTGCTGGGCTAGATCCCTCTCTTTCATCTTTCCTATCAGTTCTCTCTTAATCAAGTCCTGTTATTTTCCGAACCTGACGCTATTAGAGTATTGGATGGTTAGGGTCTTTGTTTTATGCACTTTTCTTTCCTTTTCTATAAAGCGATGGTGACCGGGAGGTTTTTTACCTTTAAACAACAAGGGGGAATAGAGGATCAGTAGCTGGAAGCTGGAGTGGAGGGGATAGACAAGTCGAGCTAGGCGTGGTCTTGAAAGAAGAAACGCGTGTAGGCCTATACTTGGATTATTTTGAACATGTAGGAATATTCTTCTTCTTCTTTCATAATATTTTAATACACAACGGGGTAAAGACAAAATTTTAGTCCAATATATCTATTAATTTAGCATAAATACGTAAAACGTATAATATATCTCAGTTCCACAACTTAAAAGAAAATTCTAGTTTATACGGTCTCTTGGCTTATTTCTACAAGATAACAAACTTTTATTTTTTCGAAAAAAAAAGGTTTGTACGAAAATATATTCTGACTAAAAATTTAGCATGGTTGTTAATCTTCATAAGAAGCCACTTTGTTTCATTGAAATCCATCAATGCTTATGGTTAATCGCTTAAAACAGTCATGTGTAAATGTTGAAATTATATAACAAGTCATTAAATATACTAATCAATTTCAAACTAATCTAATTTTCTTTGACATTTAATAAGAAACAAATTTGTGCTTAACTAATTTTGCTGTAAGAGCTTTTGTTTAACACAACATACCATTTTGCAACTTAAATTGTTAACACCAAATTACGCTCACCTCCAAATAAGGATAATTTTTTGGTGTAACTTTAAAATGTTTCTAAAAACTAATTGAAGCAATAAAATTGCCCCCCTCAGACCAAAATGGAGGGTTTTATGTCATATTTTACTCCATTAAATATGAACATCCACTAATTCTAATAATTCCAAAATATATAATTGACATTGTCCAGTATATATAATTAAATCCACTCCTTAATCTATATAATTAAAAATATTCATATCATTTTATTCAATTTAAGAAAAAACACTTTTTACATGTTGTGTTCATAATAAAATCGTGTAAGTTTCAAATACGTTTTAAATTTTATATATTTTTATTTAACCAACTGAAGGATATATTTAGCAGCACTGAATACTGAATATAATATTTGAATGTTAGCAATTTCAAGCAAAATGAAATTTTATTTTCTAATTTTTACAACATAGATTTTGTAAAATGCATTAAAAACATGTAATTTTATAAATATTGGCCTACATCTTATGCTAATCAATTTACTGTTGACTTCTGTAAAACATATGCTTAATCCCGTAGTGTTTTTATTGCGAAACGCATAGACTACGATAATTTCCAAAAACCGAACAACAATTTCACAAGAACATTTGAGCAAAAATCACTCAAAAAGAGAGGTTATGTGCCTAATATAAGAACGAATCAATTGCCAAAATTATGCTACAACTCAAAACAAGAATTTTGAAACTAAAGCGAAAGACTGATGAACATACAAGAGAGCGATGTTCTACAGTCTCACATCCTCGGCAATACTAAACGCGCTTTGAAAATTCATGGGATAAGTTTATTGATATAACACATCTACTTTTAGTTGGTTGCCTTGGGAACATTGTATTGGCAATATTTGGTTGGAATATGGAAGGCAGTTGGGGATGGATTCTCTCCAACAGGTACACTCACGGGCGACATAACCTCTCACCTCTGACACCTGACACTCATCTACAGGACTCTTTCATATAAGTAGACTATTTGTGAATATTCTTTTAATTTAAAGGTGACAGTGTATTTCTTGTAACATTTACGTTGAAAATGAATCCAAACACGGTTACCTGTGATATTTTGACATTCAGTAGAGGTCGTGTGTTTCTTCGCGAAGCCTGGGTGTAAGGGGCTGTAGTGGCAAGTGGGGAGCCGAGTGCGGGAGGGGAAGTTGCCGTCCCTTTCAACTACCAGTCTGACTAAAGACATTTCTCGGTATTTGTTCTCTCGAGTTGTACGATCATATTAATGTAGGTTAATAAAGGGTTCCGTAACAGAAATGAATATTTTCAATAAATATCTAACTTTTTACTTCGTTAAGTGAAATATGATATGTTTATAAACGGCTGATAGCATATATTATAAGAATCTCTATATTAAAATATAGAGTATTTTTAATACTCTAAAAATTACTCTCTAATGAGCCAACGATTTTTCGTGGGCACAAACAAGCACAACTTCTTCATTACTATTGGCTCTTAATATCAAATACTATATTATCTATTAAAACGTAAAAGCGTTTAAAATAATTTGAAAACCTACAGATTTTTTTTTTTTTTTACAATATATAAACATCATTAAATTGTATTTAACACCTGCTTTCATAATCCCAAACTATATACTTAAAAAAAATATTGTAAACTACAATATTTTACAACAAATTCACTAAACGAGCAAGCATAATGTTTTTAGAAATGAGATGATACTCGGACGTGGTGATAGTGCAGACTGACGTTAATTTACCCCCACCCATGAATAACCGGTTATAAACAACTTTCTCCAACCAACCTTAGGCTTCATGAAGAAACGCACGAGCCCACGAGCTCCTACTTTATGTATATTTCTGGCGTCTGAGAGTTACTTGAAACGGTAAATATGTAATGTTCCTGACGTTGCGATTTACTAGCAAAATTTATCCAATTCGTTTTTTACCTACCTCCTTTTCCAACCATTAAATCATCCTTTATTCACTTTTGGATTACAGAAATCCATTATTTCTGTCAAAAACAAGGTACTGTATTTAAAAGAACAACATCCTGGGCTTTTGGGGTTAGTTCGGCTGTTGATTTAACTACGTGTATGATAACTCGTAAATTTATTCAATGTCTCATCCCTCGATGTTTATGTTCTTCGCATAAATAGAATTTAGAGTACTGTCAAACTACCGGTACTTACGTATTAACGCCACCGCAGCAGAAGTTACGCTAATGCGCATGCGCCAATAAAGAGCAATAATTATTATTGAAGTTAATAATTTGCTTACACACACCTAAAAAACTATCAAATCTAACGTATTTATAGGTTAACGACTTGTTGGACATAATGACAAATGTTCACTTTTACAGCTCATGTTTATCCGTGATCTAATTTCAAATTATTAACTTCAATAAACTTACGAAAGGTTTGGCCAGGTGGTTATATATATAGGTGGTTTGGCCACTTTGTGATATATATATATATATATATATATATATATATATATATATAAATCACAAAGTAAGCAAATTATTACCTTCAATAATAATTATTGCTCTTGGCGCATGCGCATTAGCGCAACTTCTGCTGCGGTGGCGTTAATACGTAAGTACCAAACTACCTAACCAGACCTAGTTAAAGATCTACAGATCTGGGAGAGTCAATCCAGACCTGTAGTACCTTTATTAAATCTAGGTCAGGAAAGGTAAATATATATATATATATATATATATATATACATATATATATATATATATATATATATATATTCTCACCTTCCGAGACCAGTCTTCATGATTCCTAACTCGTGAGCATAGTAATATCAATGACTACATAAATACTATAAGACACGACATAGGATAGGGAAATAGTCTACGCTTTACGGGTGCTGTTCGTCACAAGTTTGACACACAGCTATCAGGAAGCGCTAGCAGCAGGTGCTTGACTGTACGCATCCCACTTGGTTGAGACTGTACAACTGTTGACCTCTCTCTCACAGACCTTCTCACTTACTTCCCTCAGCATAGTCAGTGTTGTCAGTTCGTGCGCTGAGATAAACGATTCTCGACCTTCCCTCGCATCTCTGGTCCCATATGTGGCATCAGTGCGTTTTCTCTTACCCGCCTGAAACATTCTTTGACCGTAGAGCCACCTAGCGCCAGTCACATCAACTTCAGATTCTCTAGCAGAGCGACCTAGCGGGTATTGGACAACTCAAGAATAAGCGTAGAATATTTAACATGGCCATGTCGTGTCTTATAGTATTTATGTAGTCATTGGTAATATTAACCTGCGAAATTTGTTGTAATGCGCATGCACCGAAATACACAGTATCATAGTGCCAGTAGCCTACGACATGTGAAGGAGTTTTCACTTTTAAATTATATTGTTCCAAGAATACTGTAGGCCAAGTTCCATATTCCAGACTTCAACAAAATGTTTACGGATTAAATTAAGCAATAAAGCTAAAATTTCAAAATTATTTTAATAATATAAACGAGATACAATTAATTGTTTCGCCTTCCGGCATCACCGGGCAATTGATAATTAACAAGTATTGACAACATGATAACTATTTATCCATACACAAGTAACAGGAAACTGAAATACAATAGAGAAATCGGTAAGGGTAGGGGGAAAACCTACCAGGTAGTTGAAGGTTGATGAACTATGTTAAAGGATGGGTTTTAGAAGGTGAAGAATTTAATACAATTTGGTCATTTAAGTTTGTAATAGGTCTAAGTGAAATAGATCTATTTATTTCTAAACATTCTAAATTATTTAATCTATTGCTTTTATTTTCTATATGTAAGAGTTTAACATTCAATTTCGGATCAAAATTTAATAATAAAAAATGTTTACTCCTGAAATCTCAGAAATTCAAATAAAATAATGTTTTGGCGGTATATTTTTAATTTCTGTTTGTTGAGTCCCATACTGCTTTACCACTGAAGAGAAATAGATAATCCTGATTAAATTTTCAGATTTAAAAAATGCTATAAAATTTTCATTTCACATATAAAAAAATTTACATTAATACATATATGGAATTTAATTCTGAAGTTTTCCTCTTTCATTTATCCATGTTGATTTACACAATTCAAAATATTTTGCCAGGAATTTTAGCTAGCTTTGTGTGCCTACCTCTCTTAATTCGAGAATCGATTGACTGCTACGCTTTTCAGCTGCTTTTTTCTGGAAAACTATTACAAAACTTTCTGAATGGTTGTTTTAGTGTAGAATTTCACGCTTTTTTATTTGATTATCTATTGGTCCATGTATCTTAAATACTAAATGACTTATTACATAAATACCTAATATTTGAACTTTGACCCTATTTACCGTTAGTGATATCCTTGCTATTTTTACACGAGTTATGTACATTTTAGTCAGTATTGTTGTGTAGGATGTAAAGTCACCCTAATCTAAATTGTTCTTGGCACCCAAATATTTGTTGTTTAATCATTTTACATGCTATATTTATAACTATTTGCTATTTTACGTTGTGAGTCACAGAACTTTAGTTACAAATTGTTTTAGTTTTACATAATCAATTTTATTTTATTGGAGCGACACCGCATTATTCCAAAACCGATCTCAAAAGAATAATGCTCTATTACTGGTTCACTTCAGTATGAAAGGTTAAATTTAAATATGAGTTTTGCAACAATAATGTCTACCAATCACAGCTAGAGGCAACATCACATTTAACTGGTAATGTTTAAATTTATTGATTACCTATGTACTTATATATTCGTATTGAAAATATGTATGGAAAAAACCTGCAGATATAAAATTGATGGTTATTGTCTGATGCAGTTCTACATTGGATATATTTAAATGGAGAAGTTAAATTAGTGAAATTAAGAACTGATTTGTCTGTTATTAATTGCAGTACTGTCAGTTAGAAACACAATTTATTTATGTTCATCTTGTTTAGAATCATGTAGCTTAAATTTGATGTCATTATTAGATGTATAAACATAATTTCATAGCATTCATAATTAAAGCCTTATCACTTTAAAATACGTGGTTTTTTTTTATGATCACAGTATGGAAAGACAAGCAGTTTGGTCAAATGACTCATGAAATTAACTTTAGTCACATTTATTAAATATTTACTTAACCAACAATTTGTTTAAAATTTAAAAAAAACATAATTAAAACAATAAACATGTATTATAGTGCAAAACAATAAATACGACACACACACACACACACACACACACAAACACAAACAAAACGAGTTTGTTTTCACTTCTGCTACTGAATCAAAGCTTGTGATTTAATTTTTTTGTTGTGATCGTTGTATTTATCAAATAACACTGTAGTTTATTTTAGTCTCATTTGATATTTACTTTGACAATAATTAATACAGTGATCACAAAAAAATGCTTTAATAAAAAATATTAAATCAGTAGTAGAACTGAAAGTACAAATATTTACTGCAGTCGGTAAATTACTATAAAATGTACTGCTTTTAGTACGTCTCTTTTCAAGGCGTTCGATATTTCCAGTCACGCTAATAGATAGCGTCAAAGTCGGGTACCAATTTATAGATCTGCGTTGCTAATTAATTTCGTTTTAAATGGGTCTCTTATGTAAACATATGTATTATTGTTGCAATAAATAAATAGCTCTATTATTCATTAGTTATAAATAAAACATAAGGAAAAGTTGTTCCTATGACAACTAACTGATGAGCAAGTTAATTACATGCCACAATAGTATAGTATATGTTTATAACTGTACTAATTATAATACTGTATTTGGGCTACTATAACTTAAACAAGCAACAAGAATCAGAATTGACATAACCTCAATTGGTTTTCATAATATTGTTTCAGTTCTGTGACCCATAATATAAATGATATTGATATACAGACAACATAATTTACCTGCCTATAAAAGTAAATATTACTTCCCTAGGGATCTCGAGTTATAGTGATATCACAACCCACTTCAAAGTAGATAATTACATCCATTATGAAAATATTAATTTATTTATTTAGCAACCCATGACAATATACATGTGTGGCTTAGTCCAAAATACAAGTTTTAATAAAATTATCAATATAACAATAAACTTTTAAAAATAAATTTTAACTAAACATTAAACATAGATGTTTTTAGGAACATATTAAAATAAAAAAAATAAGAATAAATTGCCAGAATATAACTATTATTAACACTATATAAAATTAATTTTAAAATAATGCATAACCTGCATACCTTATTAATTTGGTTACTGAGAAGTGGGTTGAAATTAACAGAGAATATAAATAAAAGGGTTTCTAAAAGATGTATACATTGGAAGGTGAGTAAATTATTGCTTTTAAATAACTCTCTGCATAGTCAATAATGCCTACATTTAAAACTGAAAAACTTTGTTAAGGTAAGGCCACACTTGTGTCCAGCCTGGCCCATTATCTATTGGCAAATATTTGCATCCACTCGCTACAATGAAGCACCAGTAGATACCATGGGCGTAACCAGCAAGGGGCAGGGGGGCAGCTGCCCCCCCCCCCTGGAAGCAAAAAAATAAATCTTTATTATACATTTTGTTGCTGGAATTTAATACAATTCTTGAAATAACTATTTTAATAATCAATTGTATATTGAATGACCATGGCTTGCCCTCCACCCCCCCCCTAGTTTTGATCCTGGGTACGCCCTTGGTAGATATGGTTGGCTTCACTCCTCTCCTTTCTGTGTATAAGTGTGTGTAAGTTAATAAGTTTAGTATTAATATAAGTTTATAACAATCTTGGATTATAACTTACACACACCTACACACAGACATAACGGATGTTGGACTTCAATGTTCCCACAGTTCTATCCTTCCACAGGCCCTCAAACTCTCCAAAATTTATGTGTTTATATAGACTATATAGTTGAAATTTTGATGAGATTTTCAATTTTGTTTATTTTTTCATAAAGTTTTGTCATCATAATCTCTACATCTTACTATCAATTTATAGGCTCTCTTAGGTCCTCACAGTGTTACATATATATTTAGCTTTATACCGGTTTATAAACTGTTTCTGGTTTACACAACATATTTTATTGACTCAAGGTAAGCAAATTTAAGTCATTTTACACAGTAAAAACTTTCCTATTTTTTTGTTTTACATAAGGATATAATCTTTTTTTTTAAAACAACATATATATGAGACTACACAATCAAAAACGTAAGTTTATGCACAAATAATGAATTTTAAAAGTATCTGATGATGTCTTGTAGCTGAAACTTTTTGTACTTTTCCCACGTACAAATTACAACATTATATAAATTATCTGATGATGTCTTGTAGCCGAAACTTTTTGTACTTTTTCCCACATAAAAATTCTATTATAAAAACTATCTGATGAAATTTGGGTAGCCGAAACTTTCTAATTTTTTGTAGTATTAACTAAAATAGCTATTTACTATAGTTTGTACTAAAGTTTATTTGTGGGAGACTCAAAATTTAATTTAATTTGGATCTTCTAATGTCTCTAAGTCATTGAGCTATATGCCTCATTTTAGAATTTTTAGTAATTTGTAGTGTTTGTAGTTTGTGTACACGCTATGAAGTTCAAATTTTCATTCACAAGTTTTAAAAGAAATACAGATTTTGAACATTTCTTGCCATATTGAGTGCAAACTTTCAACCATATGTCTCCTATTATAGGTCAACATTTTTTAAAAAAACCTTACAATTTTAATGATTTTATATTCATCTATGATTTTTCTAATATAAGGTATAAACTCTAGAGATAAATACTGCTTAAATGCTTGGCCTTTGGAAAAACTCAAAGATGAGTTTACGATTTTAAAATATATCAGTGGAACTCTAAGTATATTTTTTTCAAAAATGTCAGAAAATGAATTCCTCAAGTTAATAAAGTGTGTCTAATCAAACTGTTCATTTCACAATTGATAATCATAATTGACTCATTTCACTGTAATTGAATATAAATGTTGATTTTATGAAATTTTTCAAAATATACAATTTTTCATGTTACATCACTATTTATAACACATCTTATTAGTCAATTTATACCTTTGAAAAAGTGGCAGGATGCATAGTTTAGACAAAAATTGGATTTTAATAATTACCTGATGATGTCTTTGTGCCGAAACATTGGAGATTTTTGGTACTATTATTTTATACAATTTTCGAACAGTTGTACCACATTAGTCTAGGGGTAAAATTTGGGGGTCCAAATTTAAAAAATCTGGAAATTTCATTAATTAAAATTTGTTTTGATAATTTCCATGTGTTAGACTGTGAAAGAACCATATTTATATTCAATATAAACACATAAATTTTGGAGACTTTGGGGGCCCGTGGAAGGATGGAATTTTGGGAACATTGAAGTCTAAAGGCCTTCGCAGACAGATGCGATACAGGACTCGGGACAAACCGAGCGATACTGAACTCGGGAAAATATCGCCTGTTTACCGAACTGTACGTTCACACACGCGCTGCACTCGGACGTTCGGTTTTCGGTAAAAATAACAATATCACTTCATTAAAAACTATATAAAGTTATTTTATATGAATTTAATATTTTTATTGTTGTCATGCGTGACTTAACAAATTTTTTTCACGAAATTGTCTAATACTTTTAGAAGAATTTTATATATACTTACTGAGGCTTATCATGTTCGTCCTCGTCCATAGCTAGCGACAAAAGCAATGCTTCTTCTTCTAAATGCTGTGTGGTGATCTGCCCACCACAGTTCCCCCTGCACTCGGGGTGACAGTCACATGTCCGCATACGGTGCCTTACCAGTTGCCCGGTGCCACAAATGCAGGGACAGCGGATGATGCCTTGCGGGTTCCCCCACCCTGCGAGCTCAGAAGTCGGGTCACGCACGAAAGATGAGCCAGTTGTGCACCACATTCGGAAGGAACTGGACCTGTTGGAAGGCTGCAAGTATCACATTTAACGCGGATTCATCATTGTACATATCTTTTTGTTCCTAGTTTAAACCCCCCAAAAAATAATGGCTTAATAGTCAAATTGGGTAGGGTCAGTCGACCCCGGGTTAAATGGTGCGTAAACATTCGGCTTTCCGCGATCGCCGGTGCAGTGTAGAATGGCGGCCATTTTAGGCTAGTGTCTACATCGGGACCACTATTTTTAGTGGTTAGAGTCAATCCCTAGTGTATAATAATATTGATAAGTACGTTAATTATATTATACCTAATTTTAGTAATTATTTAGAGTATTAGTAATAGTCCCTCATCACGTGCTGGCTGACTGAGTGGTATTTAGTTTTAGTCGATAGGTCTGGGCTGTGACCGTTGTGCCAACCAAGTTTTAAAAGATCCACGATCCTCTATTACCCATCTAAATTAATGATAATAATCATAAATAATTATTTATTAGCCGCAGCTGATTCATATTTAAAAAATGTAAACTAAATAATCAAACTACACTACATTCATAAACTTTGGATGCGGTAAAAAATGTGTAAACTATTGACTCCTGCCTCGATTTCGGAGCGGTCTACCGACTAGATTCGGTAGACCGATTTACCGACGCGATCTACCGATTGCGATAATATCGTATTCCTCGGTATACCGCTGCTGTGTGAACGTTTTCATTTACCGCTATGCAATAACCTATCGTACCGAGCCCTATATCGCGTCTGTCTGTGAAGGCCTTAACTTCTGTTATGTCTCTGTGTAGGTGTAAGTTATAATCCAAGATTGTTATAAACTTATAATAATACTAAACTTATTAACTTACACACACCTACACACAGAAAGGAGAGAAGTTCATTGGCAAATATTTGATTCAAACATTATCCATGTGATTCCCTCTCAAATATTTTACAGTAGGGATCCACCTTTGATCAGTTCATGTTAATTCAGAATTGTAGATTTTGGAAAATTTGGGTTGAAAGAAATATAGATTGAAATTTGGAAAGTTGTAGATAGTAAATTGGATTTAATTAATTAAATTTCTAAATAAGAAAATAATTGAATTACTAATAATTAAGAAATTAATTGAATTGATATAAATTGATGATTGAATTAAATAATAGACTACCTGAATTCTTGACAACAGTTGTAAACGTAAATCATGAATGAGACAATATTAGTTTGGTGATGTTAGGCCAATGCGTGGCCACGTATATTGGAAAATGGGGAAGGGAGTCGGCACCTTTGACTTGTCATTGTGGCTGGATGGTACTTGTCGTTCTCTTCGACCAGTCTTCCAATACCTTCCAGCCTCGAATATTTGACTATAATTTCTAATGATATTTTGACCACACTACTTGTCCAATACCGATCTTGGAACATATTTATCGAAGCTGGACACGATTGTGGCCTTGGCTTTAGATTCAATGGTTTGGTGGCCCCACACACTCACACCATACTTAAATAAGATGGGCGTACAAATGTGGTAAATACGAGTACATCATTAGACACATTTCTTCGGAGCTTAGCTAATTTTATTTATTCTTCGCAGAATGAAAAGGTTTATATTTAATTTCTTACATACATGAACTATGTGTATGTGCAATGTAAGACATTGATTAACCCAAGAAAGTAATTGCATTAATTTCAATAATTAGTTAAATCACCAATGAAAATAGAAGGGTTATATTTTTTAAAGTGAAGTTAACAAAATTTGTTTTTTTTTAAGTTAGTAGCAATTTTATTACAACTAAGCCACTGTAAAATAGAGCTTAGCTTTGTTATTAATGATAATTTTATAATTGGTATTGTTTTATGTTATTATTAGTGTATTAAATTAGATGTCATGTTTCATGCAATCTTTGTATTGTCAAAGGAGATTAATAAATTGATTTGATAGATTTTCATTTATAGATTTTTCTTCCCAGGCTGTTTTGGATCTCCACCTTATGCAGTGGTTTTAATTTTGTAATTTTATTATCAATTGGAAAGAGATGAGATGAAACAGTTGACAATGTCTGTCAAAAGGTATAGAATAATTATTTGCACAGAATTTTTTCAAAATAGATATGGAAAAATAAGATCATAGCCTGTAAATTTTTGCTTTTCAGATTTTAATAATGTTTCCAATTTAATTTTCTTTAGTAACCTCTGGAAACATGAAAAAGAAGATTGGATCTGGCCCACTCAAATTTAGGGATCCATGATTTGTTGCACAGATAGGAAGATTGTCAGTCACTGTAGCAAAGTAAGAGTTGAACACATTTGCACTTTAATTGCTCATATTTTATTAGTTTATTTTTGTGTTCAGTTACATAATCCTGCTCTCTCGGTCAGTTAAATAAATTGCAAAGCCTAATAATTGATTCCCAAGTTGCTTTATATTTTTTCTCTGCTCATTGTATATGATTATTTACATGCATTTTTTTAAAGCTCTTGGTTCATTATTGTATATTTGCTGACAGAATTCGGCTGGATGGCAGTTGTGTAAGAGATATTAACGGATTAGATAAATTCTACTCAACAACATAATTCCATCATTTCATATAAAACGAGTTCAGGACCCCGACATCACTTAAAATTTAACACAACCGGGGAGCTGTGAAATATAGATTACAGACAATGGATTAGTGAATCATTCTTATTACAATATCGAGTTAACATCTATGGCTTTGGAACTTAAACACTTCAAGAATGAAAATAACAACTAGTAGTTGTAACAGTTTGGGTTGGTGTGGATGTTTGTAGATGTCTCGTTTTGACTATAGACAGAACAGTAGCTAAGATGATTCTTATTTATTACAATGTTAGTGGTTCTCTTTGTGTTATAATAAATTCAAAAGTTGTTTTTAGTGTTGCACATGGTCAATCTAATTTTTGTACCTGAATTTCAATTATTATTGTGGTGCCTTTTTAACATCATTTTAGTGACAAGACCTACCTACCACTAGTAACCTAATGAGGTTACTCCTAGTAGAACCACTCGTACCAATGCCAATTTTGTAAGTAACTGAATTTGTTTTTTATCATATTCTGTTTATATTTAAAATTGTTTACGATTATCTATGACAGGTCATAGGAGTTAGGTACTATAGGTATAACACACACTTTTTGGGAAGATTGCTCAATTTTATTTAGAGGTTAGGTCCAATGATTGCATAGTCCTGTCCCAAATGCAAGGTTTCAATTGGATTGTCCAATGACATCCTTAAAACAAATTAGGGGGCCTACATCTTTTAAGTAATTGTTAAAAACGAGAGAGAAAATTCACTGCTATAGTAAACCTAAAAATATTAGTAAAACTTTCACTCTACAGGTTACCAATATAGCCTGAATGTTTTAATAACAAAATTATCCATTTTCATATATTTTAGTTTACATTGTTGTCTCCATTTTAGGTATGGTTGTTTTCGGCGTCAATTTTAATTGTTGCTAATTTTGGCATGTGAATAATTCTGAATTTGAAATAGGCCCAAAAATATTTATTAACAAATTTTCCTACAAATTTGTTACTGCTTGTACTTTTAAATATTTTAAAACAATTAGGAGTATTGAATTTTACAATTTAAAACATATTTATTGGCCATCTTACATCTGAAAGTGGCTAAAGCGTATTCCTACATTGTTGGTTTAGTAAAAAAAAAAGGCAAAATCATTGGAAGTGTTTCAGATTTTATTGAAATATGGGCAAAAGATCTATTGCACCTTGATTTTTGATAATTTTATTTTGTCTAAGTTGTAAAACATTGTTACAAAATGAATAAATGTGAAAATAAAAATAAGGCACAAAACCATTTGTAATAATATGTCATAACTTAACCTAACACAGAATAACTAAACTCATTGTAAATAATATTCACAACTATGGGTAAATGTTTACTTAAAGGTGGCGCCTTATTTTCCAAATTTTTTAAAATCGTCTACTACATACCTTACTTCTTAAGAATAAATAATGTTTTCCTTGTGCAGATCACTTTTTTTCACTGAAAAATCACAATATAAAAACTATCAAATCCGATGTTTTTATAGACTAGACATAATGGCAAATGTTCACATTTACGTCTCATTGGTCTCATATGTTACTAAAGATATTTCAATCTATAATATCTGTGATCACAGATGACGTGATATGCTGCGAATCCTCCATATTAATAATCTAATTTCGTATTATTAACTTCAATAAACTTATGAATGGTTTGGCCAGATGGTTATATATATATACCATACACTGTTAACATTGCCATTATGTTTTAACCTATAAATACATCGGATTTAGTAGTTTTTAGATTGTGATTTTTTAATGAAAAATAGTGTGATCGGTTCAAGGAAAACATTATTTATTCGTAACAAGTAAGGTATGTAGTAGACTGTGTAGTAGAATTCATCTGTCATAATGGCAATACAAAACACTCCTTTTGTGGATAATAGCAAGTAGGCCTACATTGAAAAATTATTTATAGTTCCTAATACATACACTGCAATTGGTATAAAAAGTATACTTCTATAAATATAACCTGTAAATTGAAGTCAATAATAAATAATTGACTGTACCTAACCTAAGTTGACCTAAATGTAGGATATGTGTTGTGTAAGTTGTAAATGTCGTTCTTAAAGTCTATGGATTTGGCATTATCATTCAATCAATTCCTCACTCTTAATTTATCTACTGTAGCGAGGTGTCTACGTCATACTATTTATAGTAAGAGCAATACTGCCTCAATTTCACGTTTTGAAAACCAAGTTTAACCATGAATATCATGAATCTTGACTCTACACTTGAGTCTAAGCATGTCATCTAAATTGGCTTAGTTTGTATTCTTTTTTTTTTTAAATAAAATAATTTTATAGCATATGATAATTTTAATAAAACTTAGCGAAATCTATCATAGGACAAATTTCAGTGAAAACTGAGATTTAAAAAATTAAATTTTATATCCTAGTTGGTTAAAAAAATTAAATTATATTTATGAAATTTCTAAATTTTTGAAATTTTGGAAAAGCCAGAAACAAAGCTAACATGGATTCATGACATCACTAGACTAATAGTTTAAATCATTGCTGCTTTCTCATTAAATTTTTATTTTTATGTGCAAATTTAATTGCACATAACCATAGCTCATTAAGCAGTGGTTAGCTTTTTTTCTATGTTTAGACCATATTTGGTGATAGTAAAATCATACTTTAGTCGTATATAAATTATCAAATTTGTTGCAATCTTTACTTCATTTTAACTTACCAGTTTTTATTGATAAAAATAAATTAATATATTTTCATAGGCCTAAATTATTTATAATCCATATAATTTTATTCAGTATAATATCTATGCTAACCAGCCTTCTTACCTCAGACCATTTCTCACGTTCAGGTATTATTACTACAAATGACTTTGAGAAGGAGTAAAATATGTTTTCATATGGTCAGAGATCATGTTTAATACATAATCCCCTGTGACCATTGTTGTAGTTTTTGAGTGTTTCAATTTATCACGGGACTGCTTCCATAAACTCTCGCATTGCATAAGCATTCTTTCTAGCCTCTATCCTAATGAACATGTTGATAGGAAGAATGTTAAGGCAATAGTCCAAAGATCCTCCAAGGGGACTGGAAGCAGCTCCTGTCACCACAAAGCAGACTAGTATCTGAATTCCCACCAGTCTTACAGTTGATCTGTGGATTTCTACCAATGGTACCATATGTCATTGCTAGTCTTACCACAGAGGTGTAAAGCCAAAACATCAACTTCGGCTTTAAACACTATGTCCCACCAATCACGTGCCTGCATGCCATAAATGACCATTTACCCCTATTGAATACACGGTTAATATGTGAACCCCATTTAAGTCATTATCCAGGACTACCCTTAAATACTTAAACTCGGTTCCCATTTTGATTTCATTAGTTAGAGGTTAGACCCTTTAATTTCCTTCGTCTAATAAATGGAATGATATCAGTCTTGGCCTGATTCACTGACAATCCAACCTTCTTGCGTCAACATTCAACTGTTCTTAGTGCTAATCAAAGCAGTTCTATGACAGTTGATGTAAACTTGCTAACAATAAATATCAGAATATCATCAGCATAGCCCTGAGCATTCACACCAGTGTTGTTGAGTTTACTGATGAGGTCATCAACTATTAAGTTCCACAATAAGGGGGACAATACTCCTCCCTGTGGACGCTCTCGTGTTGCACTGACCTCCACATTTTTGGCATCAGTGAGAGTTAAATAACCTTGCTTTCCAACATGGTCTTGATCCATCTACATACCATTCCATCATACCATTCTATCAAGATTGTCAATGCTAAAGCTTCTCGATTTTCTCTTCCAGACCATTTTATAGGATATGTAGTCTGTTCATCTGGGATTCCTAAAAGACATTTTCTCAAGCTTAAGGTCACCAATGTTAAAGCTAATATGTCTATGATCTGATAATGATAGTTCTACAGAGACATGCCAGTTGTGTATCCTATTCATCATTAAGTTGCTACACAGTATAAGGTCAATGTTAATTCTGTTAACGAATGTTGGTTCATTACCTACATTAACAATTGTAATGTTATTGGGCATAAAGTAATCTAAAAATGACTCACCTCTTATATTCGTGTCTGTGCTCCCCCACGCTATATTGTGAGCATTCGTATCACATCCCAAGATGAGGTCAGATCCTTCTCTGCTTGCATACTCCTGCATTCCCTTTGTGGGTGGTCTACTGTCATCATCATAGAGGACGTAGACGGATGATCCTGAGTCCTTCAACACTAGCTTCACCACCGTGATGCCTCTGGGACAGAGTTTTAGAAAAGGCGTACAATTTAATCTATTGCTAGTAAAATACATGTTCTAGGATTAAAACAATTAAGAGGATGCACTAATCTATCCGTAATTCCCCTCACTTTACCTCGTTTGATCCACGACTCCTATATCAGGACTGATTCGATATTTTGTGTAGCAAATTCCTTGGAGATTATGGTAGTTGCAGCTCTTCGGTGCTGCAGGTTGATTTGAAGGATTCTTCTTCTCTCCATTTTCTCTACACTGCAAAATTTTCAGGTGCATCATCTTCTGTTCAGGGTACACCCTACGGCCACTAGCCTTGAGTGTCCACGCCAATAGATCGTCTATGACAAGAACGAGGGTCTGACCATCTTCCTCCCTCTTGCCACCAATCATCCTACATTCCCTTAAAACCGACCCATAATTTTGGGTACCAATCATAGTGATTAGATCTCTTGGTTCCATTTTATCTAATCGCCTAGAGGTCCTCCGTAGAACTTTGGTGGTCCATGAGAGGTTTTTATAATCTCTTACTCATCACCATTTACCTTCACCTCCAAGCTTCAGCTTTGGAGCCATCTGAGCCAACCACTCCTTGGTGTTGGCATTGCAGCACGCAACAATCAGAGCACCCTTTTCACTGTTTGTCTGTCAACCTGACCTCTATTGTCATGATTAATTTTTAATTTTTTTTTCCATTTCCATAACACGATGGTCATCATATTTTATGATGAGTTGCAACTGTAGAATGAGCTTTCTCACATTAAGTAGTTTGCTATGTCATAAGCTTTCATATTTGCATGCAATTTATTTAGAGTGCTATTGTCTAAAATTGCTATTTGTTGTAATATGGTCGGGTTTATTCCTTTTAGGATATATGCACATAGTTTTTTTGTTTCGACATGTTATTGTCCAAGCGTGTACATAAAAGTTCTATATCAGTCCAATATTGAATTACTGACTCGTTTGTTAATTGTACCCGATTCATTAACTTCATTAACAGTATTTCTCTTTCTTGTGTAGGGGCAAAAACTGTTGCAAACGTGTCTTTTATTTCTGCTCAAGTAAAGTTTTTGGGTTTTCTTTCAAAATTTTCGAAATACGTTAAGACTACACTTTCAAGGTGGATGGGAAAGTATAGGCCTATAATTTTCTTTTCATTTGTCCAACTCTTTGCTATGGCTGCACGACCAAATCATGTAATGTGGATTTAAAAAGTCATCTCCCAGAGTATTACGAAATCTACCTGGATTGAAAAATTTCAAACTTTTTTTCATTATGGCTGTTGTTAGCAAAATATGCATTTTATTCTCTACAGTAGCGTTAGTATTATGTTTTGACAATGAATCAAATTCAACAGTGTCATAAACATTTAATTCTTCAAAAGATACTGATTTTATACTTTGTATTACGTGTTTTTGTATTAACCAGTTGTCATAACTTTTGGAAATATACTCTGTAATAATACCTGAATCCAAATTAATTTTGATCAATCTCAAATTCGACGGTAGAAATTCAAGATCAGTTTTTCTGGAATTTGTAACCCCAATTCCTTCTTTAATAATTTTATATCTGTTAACAACAAATTGATACAATCAATTAAAAATTTTGCTAACAATAGTTGTTTAAGTATTTCTTTTAAAATTTTGTGTATGTGTCTCAAACATTTTGTGTTGGGTCAGCTGCTTGTATTTAAATGTCTAGTGTTACTTGCCAGAAAATTTCTACATTACATTCTTGGACAACGTAAACCACAAGAAAAGGCTTACTATTTGATAATTATCTATGCATAAAATTGATTACTTAAGTTGCCAAATTTTTTATGCCATAACCATGAAGTTTATGTTTTCAAGGAAAAAAGAAGAAATGGAAAAAGTTAACTGTAGAATATTGCTTAAATTAAAGAAAGTGTGTATCACTTGTTTGAAATAAATTTTTAAACGTATCAAGTTCGTAGTCGATAGATGGAATAATCAACGTTCAATTGAGATAGATTAATACCATTTCTTATTTAGTGTAACAAAATTATCATTTTAAAAATAAACATCCAACATAAATATTTCCAATATAAAATGTTAACATTTATTATTAGTAATTTTAACAGAAATGAACATTCAGTAGTACATAATAACCATTGATGTAATCATATACATTGTTGTTTACTATCTTCAAATTAAAAATATTTTGTAACTGCCAAAGTTTTTGGAATAATTTTTTGTTATTAGAAAAAGTAATATCTATGGGAGAAGAAAAATTTGTTCTAAATTTTCATATATTCATATATTCTATTATTTGTAAAACAGTAACATGTGACTGATGATTGTCTTTTTTATTGTGATTTCTTAATGTAATTTTGACTAAAATCAAATTCCAGTAAGGCCGTTACACCAAAAAGTAATAAATTTTTAGTAAAAACTAAAAAATCTGCCGGATGCACCATTTGTTAGGTTCAGGAAGATTGATTCACCATTTGTTAAGTTTAGACTTTCCTAATCCTAATTTCTGGTTCAAAATAGGTAATCAGACAAACCATCTATTAAAAATAGGTGGTTAAATGAAAATAGCAATTTTTTCACTGGGTGGTTCAGTATTTCAAGCTACTTGTGAAACAAGAGTTTATTAATTGTTACAATTATTTATTTCCTAAAAATAACAATTCCGTTCTTGCACATATATGACTATATTAAAATGTATTATAGTTTGTTCCCAAAACAATGCAATTCAGAGCGAGCTAAATATTGTTGTGAAAAGCCCAAAAATGATTCTGCTTTTTTTATGTGTTAAATATTCAACAAGAATACACAATTTGTTTGATCCCCCTTACTATTGCAGATACAATCAAGTTCCCATTTTTGGGGTCTCTCAATGAATTCTCTTCCAATAAGTCTAGCTGGCACTCTGCTGATTGCGGAATAGAACATCTGGCTACACTGCCAGTCTCTTCAATTACAAATACCCTCCTCTTCTAGTTGCTGAATAGAGCCTCTCACTACACTGCTGGTCTCTTCAATCACGAATGGCCCAGTTAGTAGGTCATCATGTGTTTTTATAGTTTACGACCATAGTCATTGACTTGCTAATATTCTCTGTCAGTCAGATATTCCAACATTTTTCGAGTTCTTTCGCAACACTCTACTCTCTGTATACTGCTTTGGGACTTAGAATGAATTTATAATTTATTATTAACATAATTTACAAAAATGATAATTCCTAACAGTAACATAATTACAATAATGATAATTCCTAACAGTGTGAATGTGTTCTTAGTGAATCAAAACATTGAGAAGGATTGATAAATCCATATAAAAACATTACTACCATGAATACTTTCCTTACAAAACTGAATAAAATGGTAGTAGACCCTAATTCAAAACAAGTCGATTGATAGAAAATCATGGTACCTATCATACAATGTAATAAAAGCAGAGCCTCTAAATGTATTGCAGAAAAGTTATTCTGTTTGGCCTTGTATTGTATTGGTAGATTACGGGGCCTAGTATAGGTAGTATAGGGTACAGTTGGTACACCAGTTTTATGAACCTTGCAATTGTCCATATCACTACTATCTAACAGGCCTCGAAGCTGTTTGAATGGGAAGAAGTCTACACTCGCTATGTTTGTGTTGGTGATTCGGCCCTGCAGGATCTCGTAACTACATGAATATCACATTTCCTTGACAGAATTTCAAATTACATTTTTTACAATAGGTTTGCTATTTATCAATGTAGAGAGAGGTGGGGTGGTTCCATTATATACAGCGTCGAAAGGTAAAATTGAAGACCTACAATTGGTAGCAAATCTTGATTATAAAAGCTAGAATTACGAGTTGGGAACTCGTTGTTGCTAAACTCGTATCACAGAATAAAAAGTGATCTAGCAGGCTTAGCCCTACAGCGGGCTCTTGAACAAAGAATTTATTATTTTTAATTTTGTTTTTTTAGGGAGTGTTTTATTCCAATGTCAAATATGTTAGTTAATTAGAACCAGAGTCTTAACTACACATAAATTATCATTATGATAAAAATAGGTTGAGATACAAAAAGACTGAAATTTTGGAAGCCATTTTGGTATTTAAGGGATGGGTATTATTGTAGAGGGGTATATGTAGAATATGTTAGTAAATTTGTAAAATATCATAAAATCCATATTGAAAATCAGTTTCAATGAAATTGGTTGAAAACAAAAAGTTCAAATTTGTTGTTGACACATTTTTAAAGGGGCGATAATATGCCAAGATAAAATTTTTTTTGTAAATTTTTAATCAGAGTCACAAAAAACAAATGGAAAATAAGTGTGATAAAAAAGATTTTTTTTAAAATATTGAAATTGTTGACCATCACTTTATGTTTTAAGGGTTTGTAGGAAATCCTACAATAAAAGACATATCAGACAAATTCTTCATAAATTAGAAATCAGTGTTCTAAAAAAGATAATTTAAATAAGTTGGATTAAAAATCAGATGAGTAAAAATGTAGTAATGTTATTTCCGCCATTTTATTTTTGAGGGTGGAGTATAAGTTCTACCTAAAAAGCAAAGATAATTTCAGAATCACCATTCTGCAAACACAAACAGTAAATATGTTTTGTTAGATAATGAATATCTATCTTAAAATATCCATAATGTAAATATCTATCTTAAAAATTTGTATTTTGATTTGTTACTATTATTATTTCTTATGTATAGTTTTTAATTTATGGTACAGGTCAATTCTAAATTTAAGTTTTTGTTTTTGTAAATAGTAGCCTATTAATTTAGTCTAAATAATGGTGTATGTTTTACGTACAAAAATAAAACTTTTTGTAATCAATAATTTTTTTGTAGCCTAGCCTAATAATTTTTTTTTTTTTACTCTCAAAACAATATATCAAAGTCAACAACAAAGAGTGAAAAAACAAGCATAATGGAAGTGTTACGTTTCAAACACTTTATAAAACTATAAAATTTGTATTAAATAATGCCCATTAACATTTTGTAGATTGAAATATATATGTTACCGGTATATGCATACAATATTTTATAAAAAAAACAAGCATAATGGAAGTGTTACGTTTCAAACACTTTATAAAACTATAAAATTTGTATTAAATAATGCCCATTAACATTTTGTAGATTGAAATATATATGTTACCGGTATATGCATACAATATTTTATAAAAAAAACAAGCATAATGGAAGTGTTACGTTTCAAACACTTTATAAAACTATAAAATTTGTATTAAATAATGCCCATTAACGTTTTGTAGATTGAAATATATATATGTTACCGGTATACAATATTTTATAAAAAAAAACAAGCATAATGGAAGTGTTACGTTTCAAAAACTGTATAAAACTATAAAATTTGTATTAAATAACACCCATTAACATTTTATAGATTGAAATATAGGCTATATGTTATATGTGCATTAAATATTTTACGACCGCTTTTTAGTGGTAAATAGAAAATTATATTTATTTAATTGAAAACTTAATAATGTGTTTTAAACTTAATAAAAACTCCATTCATAATTGATTTACATCTTCTCGAAGAAAGAAATCAAAAGATTAGGTAATTTTGTGTTGAAAGACTCGTAAAATGAAATTATTGTGTTATTAACTTAATAGAAACTTCATTTAAAGTTGATTTCTATTTTTGTGGAAAGACATCAAGAGATTAGGTATTTATTCGACCAAAGTAGTTGTGTGCACACACCAGGTTCTACTAGTTGGACATAAAACATCGTACGCTAATGACCAGTAGGCTACATCCATTTCATTACTGACTGATTACAGTACAAAGTAATATTGACTGAACCTTATCAATAAGTTAAATGACAGAAAAGGAATGAACGTGAAGTAAAACAAAACATTATGTTGTTATCGTTTAACTTTAATTATGTGTCAGTTTTAGTTGTGAAATTATCAGATGTTCAGATGTTAATTTACATAGGTACAAATTAAATGTTGTTTTTATATACAACATTTTCACATTCATAAAAGTGTACAAGTCAAGATTTTAACAGGTGCACAGTGTAAGTTATACATTTTTCAAATGCTTCAGTAACTATTTTTACATTAAATTACATATTTACAAATTAAACTACTTTAGTTTATATAAGAATAAATAATTTAGAAATAAGTGTTATTGCAGCACTTCGTGAATAAAAAAAATTAAAAAAATGTTACTTACCAAATTGAAATTAACTATTACATTGATTAACCAATTTCGTCCAATTATGTAGTTCCCCCCTTTTTTAATACAGCCTTGAACTTAATTAAATTTTCTGTTTCAAATTAGCGGCCATTTTATCAATTTAAATCTGAGGAACATTAACTTGTATGAATTCAAACAATTTTGTAAATTAAGATTATAATGATTTTTAAAACACACTAACACCATTAGAATCCTTGTAATTTCCTCTTGATAATGGTAAAGTAATTGTTGGGATAAAATGTGTGATGAGAAGATAGGAAGTGTGAAGACATGTTTTGTTTTGAGTACAGCGAATATTAGAAAAGTGACTTAAAACTAACTTAATAAAAATTCCATTCAACGTTGATTTACATCTTGAGAAAAGAAATCAAGAAACTGTATCCTCAATTTTTTATCTGTAAACTTCTAAGATAAAGTTTTAAGTTATTGTGTTTTTTAATACAGACTCCATTTAGAGATTATTTATATCTACTTTAAGAAAGAAGTCAAGAGATTAGGTACTTGTATCATTAGATTTGTTCAGATAGACTTTTAAAATAAAGTTAAAAGTTACTGTGTTTCACACTTAATAAAAACTCGATTCAGAGTTGATTTACATCTTCTTGAGGAAATAAGTCAAGAGACTAGGGAATCATATCCTCAAATTTATTCAGCTAGACTCCTAAGATAAAGTTATTAGCCACTGTATATCACTTAGTTCAAATGTCCTTATTTCGTTTCTGAAAATAGAGAGATAGTGAGGGATAGTGTCTGAAAATATATGTACATCTGTTTTCCATCTTTTAAAGTAAGAACCCAAACTTAATATCTTTAGATGCCTTTTAAATTATGATCAGTGTTGTGAATCAAAAGGTATTACTGGAGTCGGGTTATAATGAAATGATCTAGGCAAACAATGGTTGTTCTAAAAAATGCTTGTATTTTCAATCTGGGTTTCTCTCTAATAAATTATTGACTCTAATGCATATAAAATCTCTCGTATAACCATTGATATATATAAATATTGACATGTAATACTAAGCTAATTTGTTAATCAATTATTCTGAGCTTTCAATCTAGAGCTATCCCAATAGTTGTCAGAATACAGACTTTAATATGAATTACAAAGATTTACTAAATTTCTTTACACATGAAGCTTGCTTCACCTTCTTAGAGCTGAACTCCCGTGATTCCATGCCGTGATCCCTTGTCACGGCAAACAATCTCTCTTCAGCAAACAATCTAATCCCATGACAGCAACCGGGTCACATTCTCCTGTCCGGCAGAGTCTCCGCCTGGTCCAGTCTTTCCATTCACTGACCATCTGGCAATTGCATGCAAGTTCAGCCACCAACAACTGACCGTTAATAACTTCCTCCTGAGTCTGACCTTGCTTTTCTATCAACCTTGACCTATAATACTCCTTGGTCACTTATGACACGTTAGAAGATTACAAGTCAAGCAGTTATCTAACTTTTTGTAGTCTGTTGTAATAATTGTTTATGCTCTGTGGTGTCTATTGAATGGACTTAGAATATTTGTCTACTGCCTTCTAATTACTTATCTCCCTAAATCCTAACCGTCTGTACCACACATCTCCTTTGGCTTTGTTATTTGTTTTCTATTCTTTAATTTTTGTAAACAATACTATGGGTATTTTGATCAATATTGATTTAACTAATTATTTTCATTGTAAAACTAGGTTTATCGTGGTAAATAGGAAACATTAAAACAAATTTTTAAATCATCCTCGCGACTTTACGACATATGAGCCAAATACAGGATTTTTTAAAGGAAAAAAAGGACATCTCATCATCTTAACTATAGGCAACCAAACACAACACTTTTCAAAATATCTTTAAAATAGACTAGGCCTAAACGTTTTATTAACAATTCATTGCACAAAATTGTAGGAAGTTAAATTTTAACAAACATACCTTGATTTTAGATATATGTCAGATGTTTATTATTTGGCTAGTGCAGTCTATTTATACACTATGGACCACAAGACATTATATCCCTCATTGTTAAAATTTTGTATTGGCCTACAGTTGTTATGTTATTGATCCACTATAAAAATAAATGTTACTACTCGTATAATACAATATAATTGACTTAAATATTAACTTATAAAGAAAAAAAACAAACATAAACTTATTAATAATCACAAGTAATGTTTGAAATGTTTCAGATGATGGCATTCCGTGTAAGAGTATTTCATTCTGTAATAATAACGTTGGTGGGACTGTCATTTGTATTTTACACCTCATATTATGCAAATCCAGTTCAAGTCTATCATATAGATTCAAAACATGAAGGTATGTTATCCTCTTCATTTGTTTTAAATATATGCTAATTTCATAAGTGAGTGCGAATGTATGATTTGTGAAATCGTTGAACAACGAGATTTCCGTGAATATTTTGGAGTTTTATTGAACTTCAAATAGATTGACATGGAAAAAACAAGTTCGAATGCTGAAATCTTAACTTTTAAAGATCTGTAGAATATTCCATTTTTTCAATAATCTTTGTCCAAAACTAATTCGTGGTTCATAGTAGGGTAGATTGTGGAATTTGTTGGGAGGGGGGAGATATATTTCAAGATTCAGTTCAGTATTAGAAGTTCAAAGGAATTTTATATATTGGTTGTTATAAAAAAAATTGCATGTTACTCATCAATATTTACACTTTTATCTAAATTATCTAACTTGAAATGTTTATACACAATGTAAGGTAATATAAAAATTGTGTTTATGAAGTGGTGATCATGTTGGCTCAAGTGCAGTCTAAAGAATAGGTTAGATGATATAAGAGTACCAACTGCTAAACAAATAAGTTTTTATGTAGTTCTACATGAAGAATATATAATAACCTTCCCCAAATCTAAAATTACGCAAAATTGATATAAATTGTACAATTATTGCTCGAGACAATTATTAATGAGTATAAATTGCCGAAGATATGTTTTAAGTTACATCGTAATTATCTAAAATATTTAATAATTGCATATTCTGCGCTGTTGTGTGTTTTTATAAATAGTATTAAACAATTTTCATGTTTTAGTAAGTAAACCTTATACCTACTTATAAATAAGCGGTGCAAAAACTTTTCACAAACTTTCTCACCAACCCATTCCCAATCGAAATATAACCAAACAAAACTATTTAAAAATTCAGTTTGGTAGTTGTCAATAAAAAAGTGAAAATCGACCATGAACACAATCTTAGATTTTCTAAATTATTTTAAGCAATATTTATATATTTAAATAAAGTCTACATTTTTTTCCACTTGTATCTAAATTCGTCTTAAGCATAACTATTATGAGATGAAATCAAGTATTCAAATTGATGTCCTTCCAAGGGAGTGGCAAACTAGCTGCACCTATTAAGAGGGGGTTAGCATCCCTCGCAGTGTCCAGTCAAACACTCACATTAAACTCATAATACATAAATTTTTCTCTCAATTTGCATTGGAACTATGAATTTCTTACTGTTTTTCAAAAATATTATGACTTATTGATGAAGATTTCAATTTTGTCAACTTTCCTGCCACCAATTATTACTGTTGGTATTATTTTCTGAAAGCGCATTCATTTTGAAAAGTAGTAATCTTAATAGCAACTTTTTATTTCAGTCTAGTTAAAAACGTTATTGCTACAGAGCAAAAAAAAATCAAGATAAAACACTGAATTAAATTTGAAAATCAATTTTATTCTCAAATTACCTGTCTCTTTTTCTTACACAGAGTTTTGCTCTCTTCCACATCACTCTAACTGTCACTTTAAATGAATATTTCTCTCTTAACTTTTGCACAGCAGCTTCTATTCTGTTTCTCAGTTCCCCTTCTGAATTTACAGCTGTGGAATAAACTTTCTGTTTCTAAAATCTCCACACAAAAAGTCCATAGGGAATAGGTCCGGAGATCTTGCCAGCCACGTTGGATAAGCTTAATGTTAGCCATTGACGTACCTCATTACTAAAGTGTGGAGGAACAGCTGTCCTGCTGGAAAATAATTCTGTCTCTTTGAATGGAATCAATGATATCTAAAAGAACAGGCACATTGTGTTGAAGAAAATGTTAATTTTTTTTTTCCATTTAACGTTTCTTTAAAAATGGGTGTACCCTACAACACCATCCCAAACATTAATACGAAAACATCTTTGGAATGAAATTTTCCTTGTAGCTCTCGGGTTCTGTTTGGCTCAGTGTTGCATGTTGTTGTTGTTAAAAATTCCCTCTCTGGTAAATAATGACTCATCAGTCCACAGGAATTTTTTTAGAAAGTTGTATTGTTCAATATCACTGTTGAGGAACCAGTGGCAAAATTGAACTCTGGATGCAAGATCAACGGCTTCCAATGTTTGTACAGTGTTGAGGAAGTACATAGCAGCAAGCGTGTTGTTGTCACAAAAACCGTAAACAAAATGCTTTTCTATATTATACTCTTGCATTGTGAACTCCATGGTAGCTTTTACTGGACTAATATTGTCAATACAATTATGGAAGGGTATAATTTATGTGTACTATAGATAGGCTTTTGTGATTTAAATATTTCATTTTGTAAAAGATAAGGAATGCAACTTGAACCAGGTAAGCTGGATTCTGTAACAACTGATAAGATAAAGAGATGAAATGAATGATTAGAATGCTACAAATATTGCAGTTATGAATATTTTTAAATTTTCACGATGTTCTTCAGTAAATAATTAAAGATAACATGTCCTCTCAAATTTTATTCCCTCAACTATATTCTTTATAAATACAGTGATCTGTTCCATATTAAAACAGTTAATTAAATATTTAACAACATAGTTTTTAATTTTAGGTTTCCTCTTAGCATTAAGGCTAAACATCCCTGAAAAAGTTGTGTTTCTGGCCCGGTAGATAGCAGCACCTCTGCGGCAAAATTGCATTACTGATAATTTGCGTAATTATTGTCCGATTTTTGTTTTGTAAGTTATTTTGTAAATAATATCAATAAAATATTTACGCTACGAAGGTGAAACTTTTTTAGATTTTTTTATAAAAAAGTTGTTGAGCAAAAATATTATTATTATTATCATTATTTTTAATCGCAGGTAGTCATTTTTTAAATAATAATTTTAAATGAATTTTGCCGTTTTCAGATATGAAATCGGTCAAATGGTCCTATCGGAATCGTGTTTTAAATATACTATCATTATTTCTCTCACGCCCGCGCCCCCCTTCCGCGTGGCGCATCTCCATACTGCCCAGCCGCTCTGACGCTCGGCCCCTCCTGTAGTGATGTGGTGCTAATTAGCAAAGCAGCTAATTCCAAGCAGCTAACGAACGTTAGCAGTAGCAGAGCACTCCTAACAACTAGAAATAGCTGCTTAACAATTAGCAGAATTTATAGTAGCTGATGGTAGTATTTTCAACTGTTTTGACAGCTGATTCTGATAACATTTAAAAGAAGCAGGAATACGGATTTAGCAGTTAAATACAATGATGAATGGAAACTAATTTAACAGACACTTGGCTTTGTGGAATGTTTGAGTATTGTAATTTAATTTTGTATGTTGTTGACATTGGCTACACAATTGTATTTTTCAACAACTAAGGCATAGATTTAGGTTGTGGGTTGTAAATTATTGAGATATGTAAATTTTGGTTTAAATAGAGCTTATTTTGTGGATTGATTATACATTTTACAAGAATGATTTTAATTTGTTGTTGCTGTCTATTTATTTAACTGCTTTGACTTGTATATTTATAATTTATCTGTCTTATACAAAAGAAATTTGTCTAAAGGACTAATAAAAATTGAAAATGGTTGATGTTAAGCTAATACACAAAATTCTTTTTAAAAAACAGAATATATTTTTAACCAAAACTATAACAAACGAAAAAACTTATTTGCTACAAAAAAGTACAAACGAAACGATAGAAAGATATTTTTGGGTTACACAAATATTAATTTTATATATATATATATATATATACCGGTAGAGAGAGAGAGAGAGAGAGAGAGAGAGAGAGAGAGAGAGAGAGAGAGAGAGAGAGAGAGAGAGAGAGAGAGAGATACTGTTATTGTGGGAAGCCGACACTTCCACGAATTGATACTTGATAGATTCCACGAATCTAGCTTTAGACGATAACAGATCAAATGACTTTCTATTTAGTTTAGCAACCTACTCACTACTGCTTATTTATCATTGCATACGACAGTTAGCAGTTGCTAATTTTAGCTGATAATCAATATTAGCATTAGCAGCTTAAGCTGCTAACCATAATTAGAACGATAATACTTTCAATTAAAACGATAAATAAATAAACAATAAACAGTGCAAAAGACCTTAATTTACTTTATGCAGCTACATAACAGTCACAAAATGTACAGTGCAAAAAATATAAGAAACATTTTTACAAGTTCCGTCGTTTAGGCTATTTGGCCCTTGATATTTCGCCATTGGTTCCCTCAAGAGGAATCTGTTTTTTTAGATTTGGTTGTTCCTCGGCAATCCATGGAGAACATAAAAGTTTAACAAAATAACGTTCCCAATAAAAATTATAAACAGACGACGAAACAAATCCCTAAGAAGAATCACGGTAACTAATAACCGAGAGCACATGAGTGGAAGGGCGGGAAAGTAGTCATCCAGCACAAAGATTGTAAGACGAGCGACGTGGTGGGGGGGGTGCCACAGTGTGTCACCTCGGCCCTGCAAGTGTTTCGTGTCTCCCGCGCCCTCATACCCCTAAGAGGAATTATTTTAAATGTATAAAACATGATACCGACTGAACCACTCGGGCGATTTTAAATATTAAAAGTGTAAAATTAATTTAAAATTATTGTCTACAAAATGACTACCTGCGATTTGCATATTTCTTTTTTTAACATGAAGATCTTATTATTATTTTTTTAACCAATAACTTAATTAAAATTAGACTTACGTAGCGTAAATTGTAATATTATTCTGTTTACAAATCAGTTTTTCAAATAAAAATCGGACGAAAATTCCACCAATAAACATTAATACAAAATGACTCCATTTTGGTGCTGCGCCGTGGTGGCAGATTTTGTACCTAATCCTGGGATGTTTAGCCTTAAAAGAATGAACTGAAGTGTCTTATATCAAATAAACAAATGAAAGTTTATTAAAAGGACAAGTTTATTATATATTTTGACAATTGTTATGTCAATAACAATCTGACAATATGGTTTTGAATATTTCAGATTTTTTCAGAAACACTTAGGCCTATTGTGTTTGTTTCAAACTAAATAAGTACATTAACATTATTACTTCTTAAAATGAAAATGGTTGTATTTTATTAAAAATATTATGCACTTTCAATAACTAATATCAAAAGTAACAATTGGTGGCAGGAAAGTTGAGAAAATTGAACTTTAAAACAGTAATGATTCATTGTTTCAAGGCAAATTGAGAGAAAATTTTTTCAAGACTGAGTTTCTTCTACTTTGTATAGTGTGTACTTTTACCCAAAAATTGTTTGACACTAAGTGCCAATCACCCAATATTATGGTTCAGGAATAATTGGCAAAAAATGAACCTCGACCACTGGCATTAAAAGCTTGATTTATGCTGAGAACTTGTTTATGGTACAAGCAAAACAAATTCTGACCTTCATGTAAATATTGTTTTAAAGATTGTGTTAATAGTTCATTTTACTTTTTGATTAATTTATTTACTTTTTGATTGTTTCTATATTTTTGATTATCAGTATGGTTAGGATTGGTTCTTCTAAACTGCCTGGGTTCTTTATTTTCAATATAATCAAATCAGTGGTTTAGTTATCTAATTAATGGTTCTTTATTATTTAATACAACTTGATTATTTCTCTTAGTTCTCTTATATACTAATTAAAAATATTTTAATCTTCTTAATTACTAAGAATCCAGAATAACTCTAATTAATGTGACTCACAGATTTGATTCTACGTTATAGTTTATAGTGACTTTTCTCTGAAATAATTACAAGGTTTATACATGAAATTTGCTCACCCTGCTTGTCACTCTTATGGACTCTCGTCTGAAGTCTCAATATTCCCAGGAAGCTCTTACTCGCCAAGTCTGTCTGTCTATCTTCAAGAATTATTCTCCCAGGAAGCTCTTACTCGCCAAGTCTGTCTGGCTATCTTCAAGAATTATACTCCCAGGAAGCTCTTACTTGCCAAGTTCACGTGGCTATCTTCAAGAATTCCTGCAGCACCTTCCTGCACCCAACATGGAGAAAACTCATGGTAGTCTAGATCAGGGGTCTCCAACCTTTTTTATCCAAGGGCCACATTGTTTATTCTTGGGAGGCTTAGAGGGCCAATAACAAGGATGCCCTTCCTGACGCTAAAATTATTATATTTCCATTAAAATAATATGAGGAGTTTTAAGTAGGTTCAATTAAAACACAGGAAGAAACAAACCAATTCATTTCATTTTAATACAAAGTCCAATTTATTGAGTGTAAAAAGGTCATAAGAAAACTTGACAATGCATGAATAATTTAGCAAGTTAAACAAAATAATAATAACTTTTTTTAATAGTAATAAGACAACTTGACAATACACGAATTTACAAAAAGTTACCAAGCTAAAAGAGAATACTTATTTTTAGTGAGAAGATTGCATTTGTTTTCCACTTAAAATGTCCGCCCATTTAGGATCAAACTTTGTGGTTCCGATCATTAAAATTGATTTCAAATGTTCATCTGACAAGGAAGATCTGTATTTGGATTTAACAAACTTCATTTTTGAAAATGTCTGCTCACACTTGTAGGTAGATCCAAAAAGAGAAAACATAGCTCGAGCATGGTTTTTTATGTTTTTAAAGTCTTTTTCTGGGAGAGAACTGTAAAATGGAAGTAGGTTACCTTCTTTGTAGCGTTCCTGGAAATCGGTCCTGAGTGAGTCGTTGGTTGTTAGGTCGATGACTTCAAGTTGGATGTCTGCAGGCACGTTGTCAATGTCACACGAGAAAGGGTTTTGAAACATTTTAATGTCTTCTGCTGCACGGTCAAAGTCTTCAAAACAGTTCTCAAACTCTTGTCGAAGCTTAGCTATTATCCCCAAAACATAATCCTTGGGGAAGTGAGCAGTAGTTAGTGCACTGCTTAAGTTCTTACATGCTTCAAAGTGGTCAAAGTTCAGGGATTGTAACTGCTTCTCGAAAAGTATGAGTTTTTTTCTAAAAGCTGAGCTAAAAACTTGAGCTGAGTCAGAAACATCAGTAGATTCATCAAGAGCGATTGAGAACTATTCAAAATCCTTGCATACGTCTTTCAGCTGATAAACAACGTTATTTCCGATATCTTCTGTGCGGCGAGCCACTGTGTTCGCCGACAAACTGATAGAATTGAACAGTGACAGTTTATCAGGGCAGATTTCTTCCACACTTGCCAAGACGCACTCCTTCACTAATTGACCGTCAGTAAACGGTTTACCAGCTTTAGCCAGAATATGGCTGACTTTAAAACTTGCTTTTACTGCAGCCTCGTTTTGAAGCGATTGTTTATTAAAAATTTGTCTCTGAGTTGAGAGCGAATTTTTCAAAGAAGAAATTTTGTCCTCTCTTTGTTTTCCTGTTACGTTGGAATACTTGCTCTTGTGTTTTGTGTCATAATGTCTGCGGACATTAAATTCTTTGAGAACGGCAATAGTCTCGTTGCAAATAAGACATAACGCTTTATTATTGTTATCGATCATAAAATAGTCATGTGTCCACTGTTTCTTAAACGCACGGCACTCAAAATCAACTTTCCGTTTTTTAGAAGAAGCCATTTGTTATGAGAAATTAAAACATAAAAGCCACAGTCCACGATTACTACGCACTTCGCGAAACACAACCTACAATTATTGCACTAGTTGTTATCGTCTCTGACGCTGGAGAGCGACTGACTAAGAATGTAAACAAAGCAATGTGCCTAGCGAGGTTATTTTGGTCTAGTCTCAGGTACAGTCAGGGGGACACAGACAGTTCGCGCGCACGTACACAGGGACATGTACAGTCCGTGCAGACCATTTGCTAATATCTCGCAATGGTTGATCGCTGCTTGTTTACAGCTAATTTTACACTTATTAAGAAATGGAGTGGCTTGTAAGAGAAGAGTAATGAACTCACAGTTGTTGTCAAAAATGTGTATAAATATATATTTTAAAAAATCTGATGCAATAACTCTCGGCGGGCCGGACAAAATCTATCCGCGGGCCGGATGTGGCCCGCAGGCCGTAGGTTGGAGAGCCCTGGTCTAGATTGTCAATTACCACTTTGTATACAATTGTTTGCGATAACTGATGGTAAAGATCCCATAATATTGGGACACTGGTTTTCTCAGATTTCTCATTCTCCTTTTCAATAAGTTTTTTGGTCACAACAGATGGTCATCCATTTCTTTCTTCCACATTAGTTTGCCCATCCACGAAGAAACGGCATCATTTTCTAACATCACTATCATTATAATGTTCTTTCCATACATTACAAATTTCACAATTAATGTCTTTTACCGTACAGGTTTTTAACCCATAGAAAATTATTAACAGCACTTAGTTCATAATTGACAGAATTTTCAATGATAGCTGCCATTTTTAACAACAGTATTGGCACGAGGACAGGCTGTATGACCTATCCATTAGCACTGCCCGACTCGTGCTGAGCTATGCTTCACAGCTATGTAAAGGTCACGTCACTACCCCCTACTTCTCCATGTGCCAGATTGAAATGGAACAGCCCTTGTACTAACCAGAGAAAATTTTTTGTTGTTAAAAATGTCACTTTGATAGTTCTTAGTAAATAAGTGAAAATCAACTTTGAATGCTGTCTTGGATTTTGTAAATTATTTAAAAAATATATATATTTTACATAAGGTCTTAAACTTATTTAGTTTGTGTCCTAAACGTGTTGAAGTATTAATATTATAAGGTGAAATGAAGTTTAAACAATGGCGATTAGGGTTCATTTTGATTTTTTGGAAATTAGCCTACTCAGAATTTTGCACACTGATTTTGGTCTTAAGTTTCTCATTTAACCAAAATTTCTCATTGAACAAAATCGGTTAAACCAATATTAAGAAATAAATTTCTTTTATTACAGTGCCATGACTAATATTTTGGTTTTTAACAATAGCTCACGAACCGGTATTTTTTTTTTTTGGAGAGATGGTGACTAATATGTTTTGTAAGGGTACTTGGAGCTGTATTTTAATAAAACGATCAAAATTATTAGTGCTGTTTTGAAAAAATTGGAAGTTTGTGGTTTTGTCTTTTGTCAGGTACCCCCAAATTTTGAGTTACTGGAAAAACGGGGGAAAACACCTCAAAATATGGCCAAAATATACCCACATAACTCATTACATAACTTTCTTTATACTATGTATATGAGAAAGTAAAACATGAAGTTTAATGAGCATAAATTGTACTTTCAGTGGTAAGTGGAATGCCTACCAAAATTGTCCCAGGTAGAAAGAAATTTACCTATTGTTACAAACAATTAAAATAAATGATTTTTCATGTGTTACAACTTTGTCTGACATTGTTCGTGCTAACAGCAACAAACTACTTACTAAATTGCTTTTAACACAAGAACATACGACCTAATAACAATTGCTTTATACGTAAACTAGCTTAGTTATGCACACTTGGTAAGCAATCTTTCTCATGAGTTATGTTGAGTAGCAGTTTAAACTAAAACTACCAATAATTGCAACTTCTGAAATTATTTAAATGGTTCCTTCAATTTTAATAGCATTTTATTTACATACCAACTGCAATGTATATTTTCACTGAAATGTCTAAAACATACGGGAGATCTGCAAAAAATTGGAAAACCTGGCAACTAGGCCCAATACATCGATTTAAAAAAAGATTTTAATCCCAATTAGTGTTTGAATCATATACCAAAATTTTCACTGATTAAATATACTTAGTCACTGAAAATTTTAAGAAAATGTGTAAAATATGTTTAAAAAATCTGGAGTTATTATTTTCAGCAGCAAAATGGTTATACTTGAGAACTATTTCACCGATTTCAAATAAATTTCAGTTTCAATTAGTATTCTAGTCATATACCAACTTATTACTTTGTTGATGGCAACATATATTTTATTATTGAAGATTTTAAGAAAATGTGTAAAATATGCCAACATTTTTTTTTTTTTTTTTTTTTTTTTTTTTTTTTGATTTACAGACATATATATTTATAGGGTGGTTAGTAATCAGTGTGACAAAAATTTTTGGGTTGAATAGCAAAGTAAATGTGACTTAGTGGTGCATATTAGAAAGTTCAAATCCCAAAGTTGACCTATTAATAAATTATTTTCAGTTTTCCTTAAAAATCTAGACTCTTTGACACAAATTTATGTTTTCTCGGGTACCAGTTGGTGTAACTGTACATACAATACCATTTTCTTGTTCTACACGAAATTTCCAATAAGAGTGAGTCATTCCTAAAGGTTAAACAAAGGAAACACCTTTGTTTCCTGAGTCAACGTGTAACTTTGCTACATTTTTTTAAAACTAAGAAATCATTGGATTATTGTTGTTTTGCACACCCTGTACACAAGTTGGTGACAAGTCATATTAAAAACTTCACCATTTTGTAAGCTTTCATAGGATGTGCCACATAATCAATGTTTCATTTTAAGTGAGCTAGTTTTAAAGCCATGAATATTGAAAAACAAGGTGAGTTAAAAAATGTCTAAAACCTGAATAGTCTGAAAATAGGTAAATAATCAAGTTTAATCCATCCGATTTAGTTATTACTTTTATTACAAACAAATAACAATACACTCATCAATGTAATAAAAAATATTTGACAGAAAATTTATCAAACCTCAGCAAACAGTTTACAACTCATTCTCAAAATGTCTTCCTCGTTTTCTTATACAAGCTCATGCTTGCTTCCTCACGGATCCCAGTTATTTTGAAAGACATTCTTCCTCTCAGCTTTGGCGCAGCAGTGTTAATTCTATCTCTCAATTCTTCTTCAGAATTAGGGGCTGAAGAATAAACCTCTTGTGTAAATAACCCCCACACAAAAAATCCATGGGTGATAAATCGGGTGATCTGTCCGGCCATAAAGTTCAGGATAATTTTCGGTCAGCCACTGACGTACTAGTCCAGTGAAATGTGGCGTGGGCACCATCCTGTTGGAATATTAGTTGGTCTCTTTGTATATGGTCAATTCCATCTAGAAGACGATGGAGGTCGTGCTGCAAAAAATTGAGATAAGCTACTCCATCCAGATTGCCATTAAAAATGTGATGGCCTATCAACTGATCCCCTATGACTCCAGCCCACACATTGATACTAAAACGTGTTTGAAAAGCCTGTTCTTAAGTTTGTTTTGGATTTCGTTCACCACAGTGGTGCATACTATGACTATTGAAAAATCCTTCTCTGGTAAACAAAGATTCGTCAGTCCATAGGATTTATCTGAAAAAATAATACTCTTCCATATCTCTGTTTAGCAACCAACGACAAAACTGAACTCTGGGAGAAAAATCAGTAGACTTTAGTGCTTGAACAGGGGTGAAATGAAATGCATGGAGCTTGTTTTTTTTTTTGTAAAATGTCCAAAACTTTCACTGGGATATGCCTACGTCTCTGGCAAGTTCCCTGTAACTAACTCCTGGATTATTTTGAACCGAATTGAGAACTACTTCCTCTAATCGTACATCATACACAGCTCCTATCTCTAGGTTGTTTCTGAACTGCTGAACTGTACCTCTCTCCACAAGACGTTAATGCCATCCTGTGAACACAGCTGGACTTGGAAGCCGATGATCAGGTACCAAGCTTGATACTCTCTCTGGGCAGCACGAGCATTTCCACCACAAAAGTCGTAAATGAACTGCATCTCTGCGTATTCTTGTGTAGTGAAATCCTTTTTAAACTGTACTGAACTAACTTGAATGGAAACAATATTAAGCTGAGAGGTAGATAAAAAAAAAAATATGTAGACAATGGTTGTAAGTTTTGGAATCTTGTAATTTGATAAAGTAGTAGGACACTGAGGGCAGTGATAAGATAAGAAGGAATTTATATAGTTAAAACAAGTGACCATTTTTACCAAATACATGGACTGTTATCTGGATTATGGAATTGTTTTATCTCAAATTATTTTTCTCTAATTCTAAATTCCTTGAGAAGTTATTTCTCATATTATTTTATTAAGGTTTACAAAGGGCTTACATTAAGATTTTATGGGCTTTCAAAGTTAAATTATTATAAAAAATTGGCTAATTTTTACCTCACCTTGTTTTTAAATATTCAAGGCTTTAAAACTAGCCTACTTAAAATGAAACATTGATTATGAGGCACTTCCTATGAAAGCTTACAAAATGGTGAAGTTTTTAATATGACTTGCCACCTCCTTGTACACAGAGTGTGCAAAACAACAACAATAGTCCAATGATTTCTTAGTTTTTAGAAACTGTAATAACTTTGCACGTTGACTCAGGAAACGAAGGCATTTCCTATGTTTAACCTTTTGGAATGGCTCACTCTTATTGGAAATTTCGTGAAGAACAAGAAATTATATTGTATGCACAGTTAAACTAACCGGTAGATGAGAAGACATAAAGTTGTGCCAAAGAGCATGGATTTTTAAAGAAAATTGAAAATAATTTATTAATAGATCAATTTTGGGATTTGAACTTTCTAATATGTACCACTAAGTCACATTTACATTGCGATTCAACCCATAAAAATTTGTCACACTGATGACCAATCACTTGTATATTGTATGCACATAACTAGCATAAGCCCAGATGGGCCGACAGAATACCCCCCCCTCCAGGTCAGAAATAAGAGATATACGACTTAAAGAATGTTGTTGGCGCCATTGTGCTAACAAAGACATTGAGAAAGAGTAGAATATATTATACATTTTTTTTTCAAAAACTTCCAAGTAGATTTTTGATGAAACTTTTTGTCAAGATATTTTAAACATAATTTACTTTTTATTCAAAACCTCTATTTTGATGAATTTTTTTTCTCCAAAAATCTCTATACCGATGTTAATGAAACTTTTTTTTTTTTTCTAAAACCTCTATTTTGATGAAACTTTTTGTCAAAATATTTTAAAGATATTTAATTATATTAATGAAGACCCTACTGTTTTCAAAAACCTCTACTCAGATTTAGATGAAATTATTTCATAAACCTCTAATTCGATTTCAATGAAACTTTTTGTCAAACTATTTTAAAGATAATTTACTTTTGTAGAAAAACCTCTAATTAATTAAAATTTTTGTCAAAATATTTCAAGATAATCTACAAAAACTTTTACTCAGATTTAGATTTTTTTCTTTTTCAAAAACCTCTAATTACATTGTTATAAACAAAAACCTCTAACTAAATAATGATGAAACTTTTTGTCAAAATATTTTAAACATATTTAATTATATTATTAAAGAATCAACTGTTTTCAAAAACCTCTACTCAGATTTAGATGATTTTTTTTTTTCAAAAACCTCTAAGTAGATTTGATAAGACTTTTTGTCAAAATATTTTAAAGATAATTTATGATTTACAAAAACTTCTACTCAGATTTAGATGATTTTTTTTCCTTCAAATACCACTAAGTAGATATTGATGAAACTTTTTGTCAAAATATTTTAAAGATAATTTACTGTTTACAAAAACTCTTAAAAAAACAAGATCTTTGGTAAAATAGTTATAGTACTAGTCAATAATAGTTCGGCTTAATTTTAATTTTGTCCAGATATCATTACCATATAAAATTTAAAATACACATTTCGCATGAAAGCTGTACTTGTAGAGTATTGTGAGAGATGAATCTATATTAATAATATTATTAGATTGTGATGGAAATTTTTTCAAAAATTTTTAAATATGATGTACTTTTACAAAAATCTCAAAGTAGATTTTGATGAAATTTTTAGTCAAAAACATTTTAAAGATAATTTTCAAAAATCTCTAGTTAGATATTGATAAAACTTTTTCAAAATATTTTAAATACAGGGTTATCATAAAAAAAATGGTGGGGTTTCATTAATTTATACAAAGACAGTAGAGAAATTTTGTGGTGTTGTATTGGTATCAGGTATCACTGATAGCCTATAACCCAAAAGTTTGTTTAACTGCTGTTGTAACCTCAAAATTAGTTTTTGCATTGTTTTGGTAGTGTTTCGTGTTTTCTGGAGTATTCTGTCTGGAATGTGTTATTATGTTCTCTAATAAAGAAAAAACAAAGTGTGTTTTGTTGCGGGCTGAATTCAAGTCTGTAATTTCAGTGCAACATGCATTTCGATGCGAATACAGAAAAGATCCACCACATGGAAATAACATACGACGTTGGTTCAAACAATTCGAAGAAACTGGATCACTTCAAAAGCAGAAATCATGTGGCAGGCCAAGTGTATCAGACGAAAAAGTTGAACTTATTAGACAATCTGCAATCAGAAGTCCTAAGAAGTCAATACCTCGGCAAAGCCTAGATTTAGGTAGGGCCTATTCCAAAAACAACAATCCACAAAGTTTTACACAAAAGAGTGAAATGACACGCATATAAAATCCAGCTATTGCAGGAATTTAAACCTGATAATGGTGCAAAACATTTTAGTTTCGCTGTTAAAATGTTGAACAAAATTGATAAAAACCAATAATTTTTAGATGATATAATTTTTTCAGGCAAAGCTATATTCCATATCAATGGGTCTGTTAACAGACACAATTCACGCATATGGGGATTTGAAAACCCACATGGAATTTTTGAGAAAATACGCGACTTGCCTAAAGTTAATGTTTGGTGTGGTGTGATGAAAAATCGTCTGATAGGGCCTTTCTTCTTTACTGAAAAGACAATTAATGGAATTGTGTATCTCGATATGTTAATCAAATATGGTTTTCCTCAGCTGGATGAATTCGAAAACATTCAACAACTTCATTTCCAACAAGATGGCGCACCCCCACACTTTAGTTCATTTGTCACAGACACTTTGAATGAAAAGTTTGGACATCAGTGGATAGGCCGGCAAGGACCTATACACTGGTCTCCAAGGAGTCCAGACCTGACACCTTGTGATTTCTTCTTGTGGGGGTTCATCAAAAACATTGTTTATCGAGAAAAAATTCGTGACTTAAATCACTTAAGGAACAGGTTAATGAAGTAATGACAACCATTAACAAAGACATGTTAACTAACGTTTGGGCAGAACTTGATTATCGATTGGGCATTTGCCGAGCGACTAATGGCGCACATATCGAAATTTATTAGTTATGTAAAAAAAACTGTTTCAGACGACGATTTAGATAAATAAGCAACATCAGCTCTAAGTAATTCTGTTTTCATTTAAATCATGTTCAAAAGCCCACAATTCTTTTATGATAACCCTGTATAATTTACTTTTTACAAAAATCAGATAGAGAGATAGAGATGAAATTATTTCAAAAAACTCTTATTTAGATAAACTTCTAATTCGATTTTGATGAAACTTTTTTTCAAAATATTTTGAGGATAATTTACTTTTGTACAAAAACCTCTAATTAGATATTGATGAAACTTTTTCTCAACATATTTAAAGATAATCTACAAAAACTTTTACTCAGATTTAGATGATTTTTTTTTCAAAAACCTCTATTAGATTGTTATGAAACTTTTTCTCAAAATATTTTAAAGACAATTTATGAATTACAAAAACCCCTAATTCGATAATGATGAAACCTTTTGTCAAAATATTATTTTAAAGATATTTAATTATATTATTGAAGAATCTACTGTTTTCAAAAACCTCTGCTCAGATATAGATGATTTTTTTTTTTCAAAAACCTCTAATTAGATTGTTATGAAACTTTTTGTCAAAATATTTTAATGATAATTTATGATTTACAAAAACTTCTACTCAGATTTAGATAAATTTTTTTTTACATAAACCTCGAATTAGATAATGATGAAACTTTTGTCAAAATATTATAAAGATAATTAATTATATTATTGAAGAATCTACTGTTTTCAAAAAACATCTACTCAGATTTAGATGAAATTATTTCATAAACCTCTAATTAGATTTCAATGAAACTTTTTGTCAAAATATTTTTAATATAATTTACTCTTTTATAAAAACCCTTACTAAGGTGTAGATGATTTATTTTTCAAAAACCTCCAATTAGATTGTGATGAAACTTTTTTTTTCAAAAACCTCTACGTAGGTAGATGGTGATAAAATCTAACTATATTTATGTACGTTGAAATACAGTAGAATGAATTTTACATTATAAGTAATGAGTACAAAGTCTTCAACTAAAAATCTTAACATTTTCCTTAATTACTTTGTGAAACAAAACTTATTATAATTTAATAAATCCCTATCTGATAGGATCTAGTTGATTAGGTTAGGTTAGGTCTAACCTCAAATTGATTTTATGGTTATTCTAATATTTCAACTGATAGTAAATTATTAAAAATGGGTTGTTATGATAACGAATTTTCAATGATTTAAACTCTCAAGAAATAGGGACTTTATCAAGTTATAATAAGTAAGATCACTGAAAAAAAATAGTTACCTTGTGATAGTCAATAGGATAATAGTTCATCTTATTTGTACATTTTGTCTAGATGTCTACCATATAATATTAAAAAAACGCATCTCGTATGAAAAACCCACCTGTCAATTTAGTATATATTTAAGAGGTTTTTGTACAACAAACTGGAACCACATGTTGACTGGTCAAAATACACTAGTAGAAGTGATAATCAATTGCAATCTTGTAAGAAATGTTTTAAAATAAAATATAGATCTTCTTCAATGGCGCGACAAGTAAACATTATATCGAGTTTATAAATTATTATGACAAAAAGTTTCATTGAAATCTAATTAGAGGTTTATGAAATAATTTCATCTAAATCTGAGTAGATGTTTTTTGAAAACAGTAGATTCTTCAATAATATAATTTAACATCTTTATAATATTTTTACAAAATGTTTCATCATTATCTAATTCGAGGGTTTTTGTAAAAAAAATTCATCTAAATCTGAGTAGAAGTTTTTGTAAATCATAAATTATCATTAAAATATTTTGACAAAAAGTTTCATAACAATCTAATTAGAGGTTTTTGAAAAAAAAAATCATCTAAATCTGAGTAAAAGTTTTTGTAGATTATCTTTAAATATGTTGACAAAAAGTTTCATCAATATCTAATTAGAGGTTTTTGTACAAAAGTAAATTATCCTTAAAATATTTTGAAAAAAAGTTTCATCAAAATCTAATTAGAAGTTTATGGAATAATTTCATCGAAATCTGAGTAGAGGTTTTTGAAAACAGTAGGTTCATCAATAATATAATTAAATATCTTTAAAATATTGTAACAAAACGATTCATCATTATCTAATTAGGGGTTTTTGTAATTCATAAATTATCTTTAAAATATTTTGAGAAAAAGTTTCATAACAATCTATAATTAGAGGTTTTTGAAAAAAAAAAAAGGGAAAAAAAAGAAAAAAAGAAAAAAAAGGAAAAAAAAAAACTTAATCTGAGTAAAAGTTTTTGTAGATTATCTTTAAATATGTTGACAAAAAGTTTCATCAATATCTAACTAGAGGTTTTTGTACAAAAGTAAATTATCCTTAAAATATTTTGAAAAAAAGTTTCATCAAAATCTAATTAGAAGTTTATGGAATAATTTCATCGAAATCTGAGTAGAGGTTTTTGAAAACAGTAGATTCATCAATAATATAATTAAATATCTTAAAAATATTGTAACAAAAAGTTTCATCAAAATAAAGTTTTTTGAATAAAAATAAGTTTCATTAACATTGGTATAGAGATTTTAGAAAAAAAATCATCAAAATTGAGGTTTTTGAATAAAAATTAAATTATGTTTAAAATATTTTGACAAAAAGTTTCATCGAAATCTACTTGGAGGTTTTTGAAAAGAAAAGTTGTATAATATATTCTACTCTTTCTCAAGGCCTTTGTTTACATTATATTTGTTGACACAATGGTGCCAACAACATTCTTTAAGTCGTGTATCTCTTACCTTTGACCTGGAGGGGATTATGTCTGCCCAGACCCGGGACATATATATTGTTATAACTTGGGATGTACAGAACCAATTTTAATCAAACGTAGACTAAAATTTAACCAGATATTGTATCTACATATAAAAGAAAATGCATGATCAACAGTTCTTGATAAAATCTCACAAACGGACAGAAGCATTTTGTTTTAAATATTTGGATACGAAGATTTAAAGAATGTTATCATTCCATTAGTATGTGAATCATTAAATTGGAATATTATTACCAAACCCACTAATTATACAGATTTTTTTAAATACTAAAACGTTACATCAACTACTAGCAGTCTTGTGGCACTGAGAAATCATTTTATATAGACTAATTGTAGTTGATTAACTGTTCTTTGGTTAATGATGGTTACTATGGGTTATTTTTCATATTTTTATCAATAATTTATTAACATATAATCATCACATTGGAGTGGATAGTGATCAATATGTTTTGTTTGGGACTTAAGTGATTACTTCGAGTAAAATGTGATTTAACTCTATTAAGCAGATTTTTTAAAATATGTTTTCTTTTAGCATGTATACTTAAAGTTATGATATAGTATTTGCATTGTTAGGAACCCCAAAACATCTATATACCGGTATACCAGTTTTGAAGAAAATTGGTCACTGAGTACTAATAGACATACAGAAAAATCATACATTTAACAAAAATTTTATTGATTCTTAAAAGTATAGCCATTCAAATTTCAATATATATTTTTCATCACTGGAATACTTTCTGTATAGTGAAAAAGTAAAAATTATGTAATGCACACGTTATAAATTATACGATTAAACAAACTGTTATTGTCACTAGCCACAGCTTATCTTAAAATCTACATTATTTTGATAACTCAATAGGCATGACAAGTTAGCTTATACAGGATATCTAAAAGTATTTGGTTGTCAAATTTGTTGTTGATTTTTAAATTTGATAATATGAAATTATTTAAAATGTTTTGCGCATGTATATAGTCTAATTTTATTTTATAACTACAGTACTATATTTACTTTATTTTTGTAAATTTATAAAAAATAAGAAAGTTTTTGCAATGTTTGTATACCATCTGTTCTGTTTGTTTGTAAAATTGGGAAGTTTTTGCACAGTTTGTACACCATTTATTTAGTTTTTTTTCAATTTGTACATGTGAGACGGTTTTTGAAATGTTTACGAACTATTTATTTTGTTTCTTTAAATTTGTTCATGTCAGAAGGTTTTTGGCAACGTTTGTACATGATTAATTTTGTTTCCTCAAATTTGTATATGAAAAAGTTTTTGCAATGTTTGAACACCATTTAGGCCTATTTTGTTTATTTAAATTTGTACAATGAGAAAGTTTGCAATGTTTGTAACCAACTTTTTTTTATTTCTTTAAAATTTGTACAATGAGAGAGTTTTTATAATGTTTGTACACCATTTTTTTTGGTTCTTTAAATTTGTTCATGTGAGAAAGTTTGTGCACCATAATTTTTTTAAATTTGTCATATGAAAAAGTTTTTGCAACTTTGGCACTGTCTATTTTTTATTTTTTTTTATTTATTATTTTTTTTCCAATGTGGACACACAACAAAAGTTTTTACAATGTTTGAGTATTATTTATTTGTAGATATGAGAATATTTGTACAATGTATTTGCACTATTTATTTTGTTTCTTTTAAATTCTATGCAGTATATGACAAACTTTTTGCATTGTTTGTGCACGGGTTTTTAATTTTTTTTTAAATTTGTGCATATAAAAAAAGTTTGATTGTTTACAAACCATTTATTTTTCAAGCCTTTTATTCTGTCTGTATTTGAATGAGAGATAAAATCAGTCAAGTGCAGAATTGTTTATTTTTGAAAGTCTTTAAAATAACTACTATTACTATATTGAAGAATGAGTAATAAATGAAATCTGGTGGATTGAAGGTGACTCATTGCAACCTTGATAGAGCGATGACTCAAATTGAAAGTTACATGATTATTTCATGCTTATTTCATACTTTGATAACCAATGTTACAGGCTACCTTGTAATATTAATCTAATAAACATAAGAATTTAATCTCTTTTTAACAATAGAATCCATGTTTACTTGACAGTGAAGTAAACAGTTCATAAACTTTTTATACATGCATAACGTATCGTAACCTCAATATATCTTAAATCAAACCTTTATTTGTCAAATATTCTGGAACTGTAATTTTCATTTACTTCTGGTTTATTACATATTTCACCAAAATTTAATTGACATCATTAGAGCTGAGAGCTGATTCTTAGATATTTATCATTAGTGACAATGCTGTACGCATTCTATATTTCTTTCTTTTTTTAAAAATTTATTTTCCTGAAATTCACTGGTTCATGACCAGAAAACTGAAATATTATTTTTAGATCCTAGAACATAAAAATGATACTGAAAATAAATTTTATACAGTAGAACCCTGTTTATCTGAAACCCTTGCTAATTAGATAATCCAAACCAAAGTTTAGGCGATTTTACAGACACAAATAATACAATACTTGTCAACGAAAATTAAGTTTAAGTATGTTTCCTATCTGTTTAAATAGAGTGTACTTTAAATAGGAATAATAAACAGTGCAACGACTTTGCAGAACTAACATTTTCATACACCCATTCATGATCAAAATACTAATGAATCATCGTCAAAATGGTCAGTTCTGTAGTTTTCAGTAAAAAATTAAAATCAACCTTGAATACCATCTTCGATTTTGTGAAATGGAAATTATTTCATTATTTGCAATTTTTTACACTGGTTCGAGTCATTATCTTTACATTTCACCAAAATTTGAATGAAATCGGTTAAGTGCGAGTTTTGAGGAATTATGTCTGTTTCGGTTTTTTACCGATAACTCACGAACCGGCTATTTTTGGGGAGATGGGGACTAATATGTTTTGTTTAGGAACTTAGGGGCTATATTTTTAACTAACTTTGATTAAAATCTTTAGAGCCGATTTTGAAAAAAATTGTGTTTTTCTTTGGATGTACTTGCAGATTTTGAGTTAACGGGGGAAAAAAATCTTGAGATATGGCCAAAATATGCCAACATACCAAATTTGATTGAAATCATTTGAGCTGTAGAGCAGTGCACACACAACAGACAGACATTATTCCTATAACCACTTTGTTGTATTCAGAGGACCTCCAGAGATATTTCCTTGAAAAACTTGACACCAGTTTTTTGACTCGTCATAACTTATATTACGTACACGTGAGAAAGTAAGAAAAAACATCAAGAGAAAACATACATTATGAGAAATTAACAAATCAAATAAGCGTCTTAAAAAATTGGAATTTTCGGTAGCCTAAAGTAGATATGGTAAGCATTAAGAGTTTATAACACATTAAAAAATACACAATTCATTGTTCTTTAGTTTTAAAGACAATTGGATTATGATGAAATAAATATACAGGCGTGAGCTATCTAAACACTATAAAAATACAAGTAAAATGTTGTGTTTCTCATATAATTATTTCAAGTAATCTGAACACGATCTGGTCCCAATTATTTTGAACTAGCATTTTTCTACTGTGTATGTGTGTGTGTGGTGTGGGTGTGTGTGTGTGTGCCAATGTGTGTTCGTGCGTAAGCCCGCTCTTGCATGCTAACATTCACATTATTTGTCCAATTTGGATAAAACTTGGTGGACAAATTACTCGTGCAATAAGCCTATCTCATTAGTGTTCACTAAGCAATTTGAGATAGGAAAATTCGTATTTTATTCTTAAACCAATATGCATGTATTTTTTACAATGAAGACTTGACTGTTTCTAATTTAAACGTGCCATGAGGAATGGTTTTTACTTTTTGCCAAAAACTCAAAATTTATGAATTTCACTTTTCTCACATAGTTGAGGGTCAAAAATGAAATGTCTATTTTTTTTGCAGAAATATCCGCTTTAAAAGCACAAAAAAGTGGTTTTTGGAATGATTTCTCTCAGTCATATGATGTGACTCTACAATCTAAATGAGTGAACCGATTTTTATCAAATTTGGTACTCAAAATCAGTGGCAAATCACAAGTAACAGAAAATTAAGGACAGATATAAAATTAACCTTGTCCGGTGTCATTAAAAACTCAACTTTAATCAAATAAGATTCACATTCAGGATGAGTTTTCAAGTAAAGTCGGGTTCATATTTGACACCTATATACTCTATGCAAATAGATGGTGCTAGCGTAGCATGTTTTCGTAAATGAATAGTCAGTTGTTAGCAATTATTTAGTTTTGTCGTTTTGAGGTTAGTTTTTCATATTCATGATTTATAATGAGTGCTAAAATTTATTGATCCTGCCAAGTGTGAAGTATGACCAGTAATCTGATTTTTAATGGCAAAAACATTTCAACGACTAAAATTCACCGGCAATTTGTGATGTTTATCGGGCAATTAATTATGAGTGATGAAAAGCAAGACAGTGGTGCTGTTTATTTTAAGAAGGGTTAACGAATATTCTCGATGAAGAATGTAGCGGTAGGCCATCATTGATCATGGTTATTTAGATTCAAAAAAATTATGGCCCCCTGTCACAATTGACTGAATATCCTAATGATTCATGATATATTTATGAAGTGTTGACCGAAAAAATATTGAAAATTTGTGCAAAATGGGTGCCAAAGATGTTAACCAACACAAACTATCAGAAATGTTTTGCTGCAACATTATCAAAATAAAGGTGATGATGAATTGTTTGATTACATTGTTACAGGAGATGAAATCTAGATTTCAATTTGTTTGCAACCAAATTCTAAAGGTCTATTTACACTCAACAGTGTCGCGACCGTGACGTGACCGGTCCGTGTTTCTACAGCCCGTGATCTCACAGTGATTTCGATGCACACATAGCCGTGGCATGACCGGCACCAGTCAGTATTTTAGCTCAGTGTTATACTAGTTGGTTCCTAAATATGACGAAATTCTCAGAAAATGATTTGCTAATGATTGCTCTTGTTCTGGATGAAGAGGAGAAGCAACAAGTTAAAAAACGGAAGTGGGTTCATCAGGCGTGGAAAAAAAGAAACCGAAGGAACGTTGATAATGTAATTTTGGCCACGTGCTTATTGCACAACTTTGTGAAAAAATACGACAGAAATAGTTATAGTTACGCTCCTCATGTCGAATCGGATAGTGGGTTACCGCACACTTCAAAATTTAGAATTACAAAGTGGGAATGCAACATTACATACATTTCGGGTGAGAGAATTATTTACAGAATATTTCAATTCTGAGGCTGGAGCTCTCTCTTGGTTATCAAGATAAAAAAACATAAATAAATAAAAATAAAAAAAATGATAAAAAAATTGAATTACAAAGTTAGAATGCAACATTACATGCATTTCGGTGAGAGAATTATTTACAAAATATTACATTTTCTTTTTTCATTATTATTTTTTATTTGTGTATCAAAACATTGTGCTTGTAAGTAAATACAAACATTAAATTGATTTAGGTATTTGCCATAAAATTTTTTTTAAAGTAATATAAAATATTAGGCAAGGCATGTTGTTTACTGTAATTACATTAAATTAATATAAGCATCTTTGTTTATAACATGAACATTAATTTAATAAACTATAAACTGCTGTAAAAAAATTAAACTAATATAAGTTTGTGTTTACTTACCAGTTGTTTTCATTTCTTCTCCTATTGTAGTCCATATAGTGTTTTTGAAATCGGTGTCCATGTGGGTTTGCCAGATCGTATAGCACAGGATATAAGCGGACAAATTTGATTAGTTTTTCGTCATTCATTTTAGACAGAAAAGAAAAGTACGGTAGGAACACGGCTGTGAAACAATAGAAATATCGGCAAGGACTAACTTGAATTTCACTGTGGGCCACGGTGGAAGTACCGACTGCACTGTCACGGTATGGTGGAAACAGCCCCACCTAAAATACATGGAAGAATTTTTTTTTAAATTGCCTGTTGGAGCACGTGCCGGTCACATCTCTGTCACGACACTGTTGAGTGTAAATAGACCTTTAGTCCTTGTTTTAGATAGCAGACTGATATGGATCGAACATTTAGGTATTATGTGTAATAAAATAAGTTCAGGAATGTTTTTGCTCTGATATCTTGCTAAATATTGTGATATAAATTTATTAAAATTGTCTATTATGGTCTAACACATCCACATTTAAATTACGGAATTGTTTTGTAGGGAAATTATAATAAACAAAATTTACAAAAGTCTTCTCCTGTACATAAAAAAAGGCAATAGGAGCAATATTAAGATTGAAACCAAAAGAATCATGCAGGAGGGTTTTAAGGATGTAAACAATCCTAACCTTTCCCAACATGCATATTTTGGAAGTAATATGTTGTTCCTTCAACAACCATATGGCACATAATGGAAACTATCATAATTATTACACTAAGGAGATCTGCAAGCCGGAGTTGCCAAAGTCACTGAAAGAAATATCTAACCATAAGAGTTATTAATCAAAATTGAAATATTTTCTACTAGAGAGGGACGTGTACACAGTGGATGAGTTTATTTTGAGACCATGTTTTTATTAATGGAAACAAGTTCCAGTATAATAAATAAAAGTTCTAATTATTATATTGTATATTTTATATATTCAAATAAATTTACCAATTAAGTTTATTTTTGTGATTGCTGGAGTCTCTTTTTAAGTGTTTTTGGTCTTTTGTTTGTTGTTGATCATGTATTTTGTGTGTTGCATTAATTGATGTAATTTATAATATGCCAGTTTTTAAAGATATCTTATTATTGTTATTGTTTTCATGTTATGATTAGTATATTAAGTTGCATGACATGTCTCATGCAATGTTTGTATTGTCAAAGGAGATTAAAAATAGAATTGAATTGGAATCTATTTCGAAATGTTGTTAAGAGTAACACAATTGTTGTTAAGAGTAACACTAATCGCTGAAAAGGAGGTAATTCTAATATTAATATTACTCAAGAAAATTATAAAGTTGAAAGTTCGGCAAAAGTTATTTAAAAACTATGTTTTTCATTTAATTTCATTTCCTTGAAAATTAATAGTAATACGTAAACACTAATTGTGCAGAACACTGTGTTGTAAAGACAGAGGCCTATAATAAAAATTCCAATTAATGAAAAAACAAACACATTATTTAGTAAATTCTACAATTTTATTGAGTCTTGCCGACCATGGTTTCGCCAGCAACAGCATTTACAAGGCAGCTTAACAAAGACTAAGGAAGATATTGAAAACTGACATAATAATACAAAAAGAAGAACAGTTACTTAGCTAGGGGGGGGGGAGTAGAAAGGAAACATGTGGTCATAAGGTTATGACCACATGTTTCCTTTCATGTAAAATTAATGTTGCATGTATACTTAAATTGTACGTATTTTAGACTGAGGAAAGGAACAGTGCTTCAAATCTGCTTTGACCAATAGTTTGCATTATGAGAATTTTATCTTGCATGAGGATTCGTGATAAATAAAAATTGCTACAAAAATAGTCGTTGATATTAGCCCTACTATGCAAGTTATTTGATATTAACAAAAAGAAAAATTATATAAATTACAACATAAAGATAAGACATTAAGCTGAGGCTAATCCCTCACTTATGACAAAACATCTAAGAAGAACAGAATATTAAATTTTCAATTGATAACTCAACTTTTTAATTTATTTCTTTTTTAAATTTGTTTTTAACGTCTTTACGACATTATGGCTGTTAGACTAATAAAGACAGGAGTATAGGTAACACATAGAAAAACACAATACTATCAACCGGCCTCAAACCTACGTTTCAACTTTAGATAGTTCACTAGTTTAAAGTGTGGTGAGATAAATACACACTCTGTAAACTAAGCTATGCCGTTTCCCTTGAAAATAATAAATCATTTTCAACAAAAGTTCATCTGGTATTGATGACATTGTGAATTTTACTATAAAAAGAATATTTTATTCATTATTAAAGCCTTTATTTAACAATATCAACTATTTGTGGATGAAGGATAAATTTATTTGTGGATGTTTCCCTAAAATTATTCCTTCTATACGAAGGGTGATACAGGGAATTTGGTTCTCTTTCATCCTTTAACTTTGCTGCCAATTATTCAAGGCTACATTGAAAGATAGAGTTTTAATATTTTGTGGAAAATGTAATGTTCTTAGTTCTATACAAAATGGGTTTAGGAAGATAAAAGTATAACAACTATTCGTGTATTTGTGTGTAACATGCTTAAAGGTTTTACACTAAATGGAAATGTCTTTGATATATTTGTTGATTTGAGTCAGGATTTTGACATGGTAAATCATACAATTCTGTTGGGGAAAAAACTTACTTTTTTTTATGAGATTTTTGGATTAAGTGAACACAAATGGTTCAGTGTCAAATGTAAACTCTCAAGAACTAAACATTTTTATTTATCAGATGTCAGAAAGGTTAATAATGATGTTCCACAGTGGTTGGTATTAAAGTCATTATTGTTTATTATTTAAATTAATGACATAAATTGTAAATAAATATTAAGCTTGATTTGTGAGAAAATATTAGATAGAATAAAACTCGAACACAACATTATGTTTACTTAATCAAACATGTTTCAATGACAAAGTCGCCATCCTCGGTGATACCTGAGCTACAATAACTAAACTATAACTTATTAAGTTGAAATGCGTTTGATTAAGTAAACGTAATTTTTGTGAGATCTTGTGTTCGAATTTTATTCTATCAGACATAATTTCTGTCACTTCTAATTTATAATTTACTTTTACAGATGATAAAATAAATATGACTGATAAATTTGGCAGTTGATACAATTTTAAACTTATAATCCTCATCTTCAATAAACCTTCAATAAATGTTGATAGATTTATATTAGACTAATTAATTTTACCAATGGTGAAAAACCTAAAATCTATAATCCAAGAATTGTTGTTATGGGCAAAACTTTAAAATCTTTTGACAGTGCTTCTTTTCTGAGTGACCACATTTATGAAAATTTGAATTGGACATATCGCCTTTGTTAAAGAGTTGTCAAAAATACTAAATAAATTTATTTTGCTCTAAAAACAATCAAAAGTTGTTGCTCTTTAAATATGGTCCACACAGTGTATTTTCCCTACTTCCATACTCTTTTAAAGTATGCATATTTTCTTGCTGAAATTCCACCATAAGTCAATATTTTTAGAAACTAGAAGCGAGCGTGATTACCATGAGCGATAAGTCATAACGCTTTTTAGGAAGTTAAATGTTTGACCTTTTCCATGTGTTTTTATTTACGAGTGTATTTGGTTTATTATAATAAGTAAAAATGGATTTAATAAAGTCAGTACTTTTCATTCATACAAATCAATGTCCCTAGAATTACCATAATTTTAGAGTAAAAAAATACACTCTAACCAAGACTCAAAATGGAATCGGTTTTAATGGTACAAAATTCCATGACAGACTTCCAGGCATCATGAATCATAAAATTCCAAAGAAGATTTAGAAGTACTGTATAAAGTGTGAACATAAGTTTATGATAAGTATGCAAAAGTTTGTATTATCTGGCTGATTAGTTACATGGGTAAAATATGGTAGTGACACATCATTTAAACATTTTTGTTGTTTCTTCTTTTCATTTTTTATACTTAATTAAAACGATTGTGAAAAATGTTGTAATATCTCTGTGATTTAATGTTTTGTACAAGTAACTTTGTGTTGTAATTTTATTTATCAGTTTGACTTAATTATAGGATAAGACTATTTGTATATTAAAATTAAAATTTATATGTTGAATATGTAATTGTAATAGTTTTAGTTTAATTGTATGATATATCTTCCAGCGCTAAATATATATATTCCAGGTCTCTGCAACAGATATAGTTTTTTTTAATATAGGCATCAAAAAATTAAATTTCATTTTTAACTTTTTTTTGTTTGAAACAGTATTAAGTTAGAAAATTGACGACCGTTACAAAATTATTTTTTGTTTATTTTATAGCAAAAAACTTCCTATCGATATATCCGTCATTCGCTATCACGATTTCTAGGAAAGTCGGATATATCCGTTATTCGTCCTTAAAGTAATTAAAATAAATACTTGTTTTTGTTTTGGAGCAGGAATGTATAAAATATAGTTTACAATACAAAATTATTTATTTGGTTATAAATTGTGAAACATTAAAAAATGCTCCAAATATTATGTATTTTCTAAATCTGAATAAAGAGAACAGATACAATTTTTCATTAGCATTAGGCGACAACATTCCAGTGAAATATAAATTGTCAATGTGTTTTGTATTTGTTGCTTAAAAATAGTCTCTTTGGGTCTGATACACTTCAAAGCATACATCTCGATGAAGAAACTGTGATCAACATATGTTTTCGTACCTTCTTCGAGCGCACATAACACTTACGAGAGCCCTTCTCAAATTTTCCCTTTACAACTAACTTCATAAATACAAGACTTCTCCAACATCGAAATCTTATCTTTAGGATTACCTAATAAATTTTGAAGACTTTGTAATCCTAATGACAACATCCCGATGTTGGAGAAGTCTGGTATTTATGAAGTTAGTTGTAAAGATTGTGATAAGGTGTACCTAGGCCAAACAAAGAGAAAAATTGTAACCAGATTTAAAGAACATGTAGCTCATATTAAGTACAATAGACCAGAGAAATCTAGTGTGGCCGAGCACATACTTCAAACGAACCATGAATTGGGAATACAAAATGTGGAAATGGTTAAGAGCGTAATGTCACATAAGTTGCTTAATAGCTATGAAAGCATTTTAATTGCTAAAACTGATAGTGAATTATTGCTGAACTCAGATAAGGGTCCTATTTCTAATTCAAGTTTATTCTCTTTGCTAAAACCTAGGTTAACCTTGAAGTCATGTGAGGTTTTTTTTTTTAATCCAATATAGTTTTTGTTTTAATTGTACATGTTACTTTTTGTTCTTGATGTAGTTTTTTGTTTAATGCCTATTCTATGTTGTTTTAATGTAGGCCTACTTGTTATTATTTTTGTTCTTAATGTAGTTTTTTGTTTTAATGCAGACTCTAGGTTATGTATTAAAGTAGTTTTAAGATATTGCCATATTCAACCTACAGACTTTCCCAAGGACAGGAATGTACACCGTTAGCCGCTTTCGCCAAGGTCATTGACGAGGTCCTACACTGATAGGCCGAACCACTGGAAGTAGGGTGGAGGGGAGAATATATCATTTTAACTTTTAAGATTTCATATTTTGTTAGTATTAGTTCAGATCCCTCCGATGATGGTAACTTGGTTACCAAAATGTACATCAGGGAATTATAATAACATAAGGCAAATAAATATTTCATTTTATTTTATTTGTGTTTGTGTTATTGTACCAAACTTGTGGTAGGGGATTCAGTGATTTATAGAATTGTTGCCAACTCAAAGGATAAAAATACGTTACAACAAACTCGGACATTGTTAAAACCAATATGAACTGAAAAATATGTTTAAACAATAAAAAAAAGTAGTACTCTAAATCTTACTGACATTTACGGATATCATTTATTATCCTGAAAATTAAAAATCATGCACTGATATATTCGTCTTTAGTCGTGAAGGGAAAAAACATGGGATGGATATATCGGTCAAAAGCCTGGGAAGGGTTAAGATTAAGTTAGTCTTGCTACACAATTATGTTTTATCAACAGCAATAGAAAATAAATGAAAAAGAAGACAAATGTATTAAAGAATAGACATAACAGTTTGAGTTTTGAATTTTAGTGGATCATGTGAGATCAGATGTTGAACATAAAGTTTAATTTGTCTTTCAAATTTTTCCTTCTTAATGTGTAAACTTTATACCCTTAAATCTAATAAAGATGGGGAGAGTATATAACACATTTTTGTAAAGGCCATGGATAGACTGTAGTTCAATGAAAATAAACTAAATATCTTGATGGTTATATAGTAGACTCGTGTTTCTTATACTCAAATGAAAATATAAAAGCGATAATAACAATTCTCATCAAGTCCAAATGTAGAAACATTTTGTATTATTTTCGACAGAGCTACAAACTCTAATATGTTTATTTTTATGATTAAATTAGAGCAGTTATTAAGGAAAAAAATCATTAGTTGTTTGAAAAGTAAATTAATTGGCTGAGTGCAACAAGGGTCTGTTTTAACTCAATCATTTGAAATTCCATGTGTATGTTTGTTTTTTTGTTACGCATTTATGGCCAATCTATATATGTACAAGTTAAAAAAATAAATATTTTCTATGTTAAAATGGAGGCCATTGAAAACAGTTTCTGCAAAGTTCCAAGGCATGGGATGTGGGTGCTCCAAAGTATGAAATATAGCAGTTGTATAAAAATAACTTGAAATGAAAAATTTTAAAACAGATGTTTTCATTTATATACATTAAAATCTTTTCGAGTTTCATGGGGTTAAAAAAATATGGGTACAAAGACATTAATTGGTTCTAGTGACTAAGACAACATAAAATTTAAAATTGTTTTTTTTATTATACATTTTTCGGACATTTGCCATCATTTGTGTGTTAAAAATCAAAACACTTATTTGTGATGTTAAACTTTTCAAGGCGATGAAATTGTATCCGTTCACTAATCAGACTTTTACTGCTAGCTAACATTATTTTACTGGCTTTTGATTGTTAAATCCCCTTTCTATAGTAAAAAAGCCAGTGTTTTGATTTTTAACACACAAATGATGGCAAATGTCCGAAAAATGTATAATAATAAAAGTGAACTTCCATCATTAACAAATAACTTCAAACAGAGAATAAAAATCGTTAACAATCAAGTTACCTTGGTTTTTGTCAATCACATGACTTTGTTTAATAATGTTTGATGCATACTTTGGAGCTTTTACTGTATGAGGTTGTTTTTAACACATTAATATAAAATATAAATACAACATGTAACACAAACACAACACCTAAGTTGTGTACAATATGACTGTCCAAAGACATCTCGGTTAAACAAGTCACGTGATGGAGAAAAAACAAGTTATTTATTGTTATTCCATACTTGGATATTAAAGAAAAAATTATTATTATTAATAATTGTATTTATTTGTATATTTAATGTCTAAATTACTACTAATACTTTGTTTTACCTATCAAGTAAACTAATATGAACAATATTTCTGTATGTATTGTCACACTTTAGCTTGTATTCACAATATGTGTTTTAGCATCAAAAATCTAATTTGACCTAGATTCGTCAAATGTAACCTAAAAATTATTTGGCGGGTTTCATTATTGCTTCATGCTCTTAAGACTAATGAGGACAGGAAACCACCATCGCCAAACGATAAAGCTATGGGTTAACAGAGGCTCGAATCCTCAATCAGCAAACTCTCGGTTATCGTCACAACAGTATTCTAACAACGTGTCAGCTTGGAAGTCATCTGTCTAAAACCAACTTATAATCTTTTGCCATTATTAAACATTAAATTTCTCAAAAGTCGTTCTTCTAGTTTTGATTGTTAGTGAAATTTAATGTGAAGGTTCACAACACAAACCATTGTACCAATTCATTACAGCTGATTCATAAAATGTCGATAATATTTTGCTCAAATGATAGTTATAGCCTCCTGATGGCTGAAACCAAATGTATTCCCCGCACCTATCTCCTGAAAAATGTATATTTGGATGTTATTAGTTTAAAAAAATTTAAACTGAAATGTTGATGCCATTATCTGTCAGTTACCTCAAAATTAGCTTATGTGAAGGTTTATGACTCAAATGTCCCATGTTGCACATAAGAGAAAATACCAAAATGATCCCTGATTGAAATCCAGTATACCTAGGATTTTTCAATTCTGTGAGGAAAACCGTAGTTTATTCTCACTTTTACACCAATAACTTCTAAACCATCATTTTTTTGTGAGATACTGATGATTGAATTACTTAAGCTATGTTTTGTGTACAAGTGTGTGAGTTGTGCACCATTTTTTTTTCTATTTAAAATTTTGCTTTATTGTACTAAAATGATACTATTTTTACACCTGTTGCAGAATCTAACAACACAAAAACATTACCAACATTGCAGTTAGAAACATCTTCATTAATGTTAAAAGAAACCTTACCGACTGTGGCGATTAGCAATGTTCAACCCACATTAGTAAAAACAAACAAAGTACAACAAAATCAAGTAATTCAAGTAATTAAGAAGAAAGGAGAAAATGAAGGAGCAACTAACAAGGTTGTGGAGAAAGGTTCCGGAGGAATATTAACTCGTGTGATGTACGAAGCAGGACATAATATCAGTAGTACAGAGTTGTGTCCGAATTCGGTGCTCAGTTAAAACTAATGGTCGCAATTACTTCTGCACCTGAACACAAGGATGCTCGTATGGCTGTTCGACAAACGTGGGTCACTTTGGTCAACGAAAAGATGTATGTCTGCTATTTAACTTCTTTAATTCTATAATCATATTCTTTTCTCTCCTTAGTATAATACTCAGTAATGTTTAATTTTTACAATTTAATTTGCTCGTTATACTAGGTATAGAGAAAGAATTGTCATAGTGGAAATGTTGATGAAATTTACATTATTTTTAAAACTTTTTTTGTTTATTTGAAATAAGTAGAAAATAGAAAATATAAGAATTGCTAAAAATAATATATATATATATTATTTTTAGCAATTCTAAAAATATATATATATATATATATATATAATATATATATAGAGGAGAGAGAGAGAGAGAGAGAGAGAGAGAGAGAGAGAGAGAGAGAGAGAAGAAGAGAGAGAGAGAGAAGAGAGAGAGAGAGTGAGAGAGAGAGAGAGAGG